>BLXT01003082.1:23341-34660 GCA_019648995.1 Plakobranchus ocellatus
GGGGGGGGGGGGGGGGGGGAGAAGGAGAAGGTATCGGTAGACGAAAGACCTGAAGAAAAGTGTTAGTGTGCGATTTACAACCTACAGACAAAAAAGTTAAAATGTTACAGAGGGTCAAGCAATAAACATGTATTTTAAAGAACAGTTAACTTAAGCTCGCAGCTCTGGATACAGCACTTTTTTTTTAGTTCTATTTTCTCAGAAATATTGTGAATGTTGTACTTGTTACTTACTTAGATCTAAACTTTTATACTACTACAGACATTTGTCTATAGTTTAATCAAGTCTGAACCCTATTTTAGTATTATTGGGGTTTTTTTGTAATAACAAGATGAGGTCACAGTGAAATATTGGTTTGTTTGTTTGTTTTATCTTCAGAAAAACCCTAATAAAACAAATGTGTACATTATAGAATTACAAAGTTTAGCATGACGTCACCAACGCACTGCGAGCACGTTATTTTCTACTTTCTGAACACCAAACTTACCTGGCTTGCCAAACCATTTTTCTTCCATTGTCCAAGAGATGTGAACTCTTCAGGGGCTTCTCCTCGACTGAGTCTATTGAAAAGTGTGGACAAAGCCGGTTATGGTTGGCTCTGTCAATTACTGGCCCAATGGAATCTTGCATGTTACAAGAAAGCGAATTATTTTGCGTTAGAGGCTTCTAATCGCACTTAATTACCGCAGTCTTTTTTTTTTCCTTTGATATTTGACTGTTTGTCATTCATGTGAAACGCAGCATTAAGAAAAATAATGTCTACATAAACAAAAGTAGGGGGGTCAGTCTAGTCGTGAGCCTAGGAGTTGTTACCCAATTCTGTCTGAGTTATCTCTCCTTTTCCCGCTCATATACGTGCCGACCCCCCCCCCCCCCCCNCCCCCCCCCCCCCCTGAGCAATATGCTTGACTAGTTTATTGCATTCTCTGCAAGTCCATCACAGAAAGATGTTGACCGAAGAAAAGCGATTGATGTTGATAAAAGAAAACTTGATTTTTTGTTCCATGTCCATATTTGAAAGTAAAAATAGTCCTTGTAGCGCCTTTGTGCCAATATGCCCTTATTTTTAAATGTTTTTTTTTTTTTTAATAAATAATTCGTTAGTAAGAGGGTTTTTAACTTTTTATTGTTAGTCGTCAGATGTATTATTAAGTTTAGTAGTTTTGGGAATGTAAAAAGTAAGGTGTATAGTAATATTTTTAGATCTATTTTGTATTGAATATGGAAGTGATGTTATCATTGGATCTTTTCTGGCACGGCCTGAGGCGTGGGCTTGCTCATTCAGCATGCATCTTTTTCAGAGTCAAGGTGTGGTTTTTTTCGTGACAAGAGTACTTTACTTTTTTTTTATAAACTTCACTATAACTATTTAAGAAGTGTCAAAAGAAGAGATGTAATCAGTTCTTGAAAAACTACAAGAGCAGGTAAAGTTGTATTTTAATTAAAATTATTTTTTTCTTTTAGTGTGTTAATTTTATATATATTATAATGTATTTACTTTTTCTCTTAGAAGTCTAGATTTGAAGCAACTTGCTCATGAGGATGAATCGGTTAGGCCTCTAGATAAGACACAGTCTAAAATGCTCATTTAATTAAGACAGGCTGCTCCTCTGTTGATCAAGTTTTATTTTCTTGATCACATTAGTTATTTAATACTTGGTTCTTTCTTTTGAACTACTTCTTTAGTGTCTCAACTTTAATTAATTACAAATGACTTTATTAATTTTTTTATTGTTGTTAAAATGAGTTGCATAAATCCCTCTTCATTGTTCAAGTGATGCACTAGCTTGTAGTTGTGTACCTGTTCGCTCCCACATGAGGACAATTCCGTTAAAAATTATTTAATTGATGTTGGTTGTACCGGACTAAATCACATATGCGTTAAAGGCACACCAGTGCTTTAGCCCTACTCGTATTTTGCTGCTCATACGTGACATGTTATGGAGATATTTATTAAGGATTTCGCCTTGGCCGTGACTAACATCACTTAGTGAATAGATTGTATTTCCATTTTTATTATCGATGCCAAGAGACAATTATGGCTGGTTAAGGAGTATCAAAGGCCATAACTAAAAATTTGTGTTACTTAGAGCACCATGAGTTACTTCCAGTGTATAGATGATTACTTTTCTGCTTTGTACTATATTAATCATTCATGGACTTATGTTTCAATTATTTTAACTTGCACACAGACTCACCTTTTTCTTTCTGTCTCAAGCCTGACCCTGGAAGCTTACAAAAAGTGGTGTTGTGTTTTATTTTAGAGAATGAACATGTTAATATTTGCTCTCTTCTTAGTGAATAGTCTAGTGAGTGTACTTTCATTTTCTTGACTGTGCAAACTGCTATTTTCCTTTGGTTTAAATACTTATAATCTTTACTCTATATATATAACCTCTCTTTATTGTTTATATTTTTTTGTTAAAATCTATTATGTTTTAAGCAGGCTCTAGGTGACTCGGCATGATATTCACTATTGATGCGAATTGTTTTAATTAATCAGACATGTGCATTAATCTGTCCTTTGATATTTTCCCTCAACACGGAGAAGGCCGGTTTGGTAAGGTTTTTTATTAGTATGTTTTGAAAAAGGTTTCAAGTGGTTGGGTTTTTTAGTATGTTTTGAAAAAGTTTTTATTTTGTTTGGTTTTTAGTCGAGCTGTATTAGGGGTATTTTAGAATGTGTTGAATAGGATTTTTTTTATTGGGTTTAAGCCTGTCATGTTTTGAATATGGGTTTTTATCAGATGTTTATTTGGGGTTGTTTTAGTTCAAGCTTACTAGTTGTTTTCTTTGTGGAAATCAGTATAACTATGTGGAATATTTTAGTTTTCTTCATAAAGTTTATCTCTTTTTTTTTTTTACATCCTGCACCTGTGTTGAGTTTAGTGTTTGTTGTTGCCTACATGTTTTGTTACACTGTTGTTTTGGTGTCAAGAGTTGTTCTAGTGTGATGGTGACGTGGTGTATGTAATTGAATATAATAAGCCTGTCATCGGCCCAGGCAACCACCACACCACATCCCTTTAAAAACAAACAATGTTTAAAAATAGATCAAGGTGCAACACTAAAAATAATGTAGGCAGTGACTTCTGCCTACACTATGCACTATGGCTGGCCTATGTAAATGAGTTAGTTAGCAGTTAATAACTCTGTGTTTTGGGGGAAAGGTGAGGTAAAGAGAGCTCTACTTGCAAAAGGTCACATTTTATGTGCATTTCTGTAAGGAAATTCAGGTTTTGACTCATATATAATTCACAGCCATGGCAGAATGGACTAAAGGACTGATTTTTTTTTAAAGATATTTTAAATATCTAATAAAATACTTAATTTCAAAAGGACTCTTTATCAAGTTATAACTGAATGTCAAGAGATTTTTATGTCAAAATATACACTTCAGGGCTTATGTTTCTGAAATATATCCAAGAAAAATAATTAAAATTTAAAATCACCAATTTAAAGATAGGCAGGGCTTATATCAATTGGTATTCAAGCTCCTATTTCAATGCCTCTACCAACCTGACTCTAGCAACCAACTCAGCTGTTGCAGATTCAATCCAGGCTCCCTGGAACGAAAATAATGAATACATTCAGAAACATGGCAGGAAAGTTGAAGGTAAAAATGGGCATTGCCTTACTAGGATGCATGTTAAACAATTTCTTTCTCTAAAATATCTGCAATTTCCATAGATCCCTCTTGAATGATTTCTATATACCAGTGGCTTAGCTCATCTTACTCTGCTTTTTGAAGTATAGACATCATATCTGACAAATGAGAATGAGTATACCTGTTTTCTGTTTTGTAACATTATACGAAAATCTACTACTACTGTGGATTTCATCATAATTATGTTGGTTTTTTTTTTCAAAGTTGTTACAATTGTTTCTTTTGAAAAATCACAGATTTCCTTCTTATACAAATATTATATTTGAGTGTGAGGAATCAGTTTCCAGCAGAAAAGGAAAGAGCCACTCTGCCTAAAAAACACCACACTGATTTTGTGCTCAAACTGTTTCAAACTTCATATTATAACTGTGCTCACAGTTGCATCATGGTCTATAGACGAAAAATTATGGTGCAAGATATTTGGATATGCAGAGCCTGGGATAGTTGTAATTGTAAGCAAACTACATATTAAATACTTATAAAAAGTTCCTGAAGATTAATATGTACCGCCTTAAAAAAATGTATTATCTTTATAGGCAGGTTACATTATAGATCTTGACTTATAATTGAAAGTGAACTCGACTGTGGGCTAGTGTCTACATTCTAGCCCTAATTTAAGCCTAGAAATTAAAATGTCGTACAACAAGAAATCAGTCAATAAACTCTCTTGTTGATCTAGGTCTAAATCTGAATTAGATTATTGAGATTGGTCTAGATATAAATTACAGTCTCATCTAGATCAGTACTTTCTTTAAAATAAAATGTAATATCTCTAGATCTAGATCTTGCCTGGCTAGTATTATAGTAACATGGCCTAATTCTTGCAATCTAGATTTTATTGATCAAGATTTGCCCCCTTCATTCTACATGTAGGCTATCTGAAGATTATTAGATATGAGGTGTGCGGTCGTGTCCACAATCTTGGACTTAAAACTAAATATTGATCTAGATTAGACTCGAGATGTCTAGATCTTGATTATATACCTCGATCTAGATCTTTTAAAAGAAGGCCTAGATGTAGATCTATATCTACATTTATTGCCTAGATGTTGAGGTTCTTGTTCAAAGCAAACTGCTGATCAAGCCAGTGGAGAAGATATAGGCTATATCTAGAATACAGATCTATTCTAGTTCTATATCTACACTTGGGCCTACATGATGCTATTCTCTTAATGATCATTTTATTCATCTGATCGATATTACTTTTTGACTAGATTATATAGATTCTAGATCTAGATATCTAAACTAAAGTCTCGATCCAGATCTTGACCCAAGCTTACATCTGAAGCGAGTAAGTGGGTAGGCCTTGAATTGATCTGGATTTAGACTTAAATCTCCTCTTTTTAACTTCAACATTGGCCTTATCCATCTAACTCATGACTAAATCTAGCTTGGTCTAAGCGTAAATCTGAAGTGCGTAGGTGAATAGGATCTAGATCTACGTCTCCTCCTCGGAACTTTTTAACGTTAGCCTTAGGATGGTCAACTAGACGCGCGTTTATCTAAGAGAAGTTAGGATTATGTGAATGTAAATTGCGAGAGGCAAAAAAAGTCATAAAAAAAAAAGGTTTTAAACTAAATAGGCCTACATGGTTGGGGGAAACGATTTGTTCACAAATCTTTGCCCTTTCCCAGAACACGGCACTATACCAATAGTAATGTGTATGTGTGTTTTAAGTATAACATTTATAAAACGATTTTTATAATATAAGTAATGATAATTTTAGATAGAGTTATGAGCCTATTAGCTTAGCCCCATAGGCCTGCTACTGTTACTATTACTGCTGCTACTACTGCTGCTACTGTGATCACGATAATATAAGTATAGCTTTAAGAATGTACTGTGCATCAAAATTTATCATTGTACTGTAACTACTCTGCTTGGGCTTCTACAGTTACAAATCACTTTAATTAAATGCATTTGAATCATTATAACAGTCTACATTTCTTACAGCAAGGAACTTTTATTTTTTCCTTATTTTGAGAAAAGAAACAGACCTAGATCTAGATCTACATATATTAAGAATTACCCTATTTGTATTTTCCTTACTCTGTAAGTGACTGTTTACGTGGATGCAGTTCGTTGTGAAATATGGTTGTAAACCTCTTCTCGCGTAATTTCCGAAAAGCGTTAGCTTAACAAAATATTTCGAAAATGGTTTTCTATTGCGTATCTATCAGTATTTTACTTTAATTATCTTTGTGCTGCAACATCAAAGTTTGAAAATCAGTAGACGAAGAACTAAGTCCTCTGCGCTATTTTTTTCGGATTGGCCGAAATTACTTTCATTTCTCAGTGACAACAAGTTGGCCAGTCGTTTCAGTTTCAAAGCTGAGAGGTAGAATGTAGCTCTGTGCTAAAGTGAAAATTCATACAAGAACTCGGAGAAGAATCATAAGGGTTGTTAGTCACAAAAAAAAATTTCATTTTTCCAAGAACCTATAGATCTATACCTATTGAACTCAAACTCTGCTGTACTAGCAATAATAGTTGGAGACCAAGAATGTAATATTGACTAGTGCAATTAAAGCTCTACTATAAAATCGAAGGAAATCTTCTAACATGAGTTTTATCATGTGTGTTGAATTTTACACACATGCGTTAGGTTTTTAGCGAAAGAATTCACTGTGTATAAAAAAAAAGAAAGACAGGGAAAAAGACAAACCATCTCTCATTCATCAAAAATGCACGTCCTTTCCTAACATCATTTAATTTTAATTTAGAAAATTATGACTTGAAATCGTTCAACAGGCGAATATTTTATAGCTGAAAGGGACAAAAGTGTGTGTACGTGTGTGTGTGTGTTGTTTTTGTTTTGTTTTGTTTTTTTGAGGGAGGTGGGGGGAGTTGGCGTAAAAGCTGAATTGACTTTGAGGTACTTTACTCTCTTGGTTCTCTATTTGGCATTTTTGGCATCCTAGTTTTTATTTTTATTTTATTTAATTTTATTTTTTTTTTAAGTGAGTAGAGGCTTACTTATGCTGACACTTTGAACTGAAAGATGTCAATGTGGATTCATGGAGCTCTTATTTTCTCTATTGAATGTAATTTAAAATCAAATTAATCTGGAAAACCTTACATTGTAAACACATAATACTTCGGTACACACATCCTTCCACGAATCTAGATTATGTTGCAGCGATCGACCCGATCTTTGAAAAATTGACCGAATTACTCAAGACCGAGCATTGAAACTGAAAATAGCATTTAAAATCATTCGTTTACTTTCTTTCGAAGAGGAAATCTTCGAATTAAAAAGAAAATAGAAGCTGTTTCAGGGAAAGACTCCTATGTGAATCATAAGGCCTACTGTAAACTTGGGATTGAACGATTTAAACTACCCTCATTTTCTTGAAAGATTTGGACAAAAAATTTCTTGTGAGATAAGTTATAGGGCCTACTACTCAGATCTATATATAGAGAGAGAGGTTGATAAAGACTGTATCATGAAAAGGTGTTGGCCTAGCTTGAAATCATAAAAGGGCATGCTCTTTATAAATGTATACCAAGTTTCAACAATATCTTTATTCCTCCGTCCTTGCTGTATAACTGTAAATAAATTAATTGCTTTAAGTAGGTGGATCATCCGTACTTACAGCCTTTAACTCCTTAAATGCATAACTAGGAACGCCTCATCCATTTTATTGTAAAATGTGTTTTAAAGTTTTTATTATTTTTTTTTTACATTTATCCATGTAATTCTATTTTTTCGCATTTAAAACGAATCGAACATGCTAAATTTCGGTTGATTTTTGAGCACAAATAAGATTTGTTACGATACAAGACCCAATCACAGACAAAGCCCAATGAAACGAAACACAATGGATTATTATTTGCCTGAGTACTCTAGACCTTGAATTTGTAGAGCTTCTTGGGTGGCCAGTTTGACTTTTCCAATTTAATTCTGTCAAAATCTAGTTCCTTTTAGTTCTGTATGTGTAAGAATGTGTTAAAATGTTTTTGTTGTTGTTGTTGTTGTTGTTGTTGTTTGTTTGTTTGTTTGCTTAATCAAACTCGATTTACAGAATGTGTATGAAGGAAAGTTAATGCAAGGTTTAAAAACATTTGAGTAATGTTATAAAACAAGTATTAAACAACAAATAAGACCAAAAAACAATGTT
The DNA here is from genome assembly GCA_019648995.1 of Plakobranchus ocellatus. Classification (NCBI taxonomy): domain Eukaryota; kingdom Metazoa; phylum Mollusca; class Gastropoda; family Plakobranchidae; genus Plakobranchus; species Plakobranchus ocellatus. Next base: position 31,131 of record BLXT01003082.1, read on the forward strand.
AACATTTTCTTTAATCAATTTACAGTTTTTGAAACGTGCACGAACTTTTTTTTTTCCAAGAAAATCTAAACTTCTTAGAATAAAGCTTAACCCATACAGGAAGTTTGGTACACAGCTAGGAAAGATAACTCTTATCCAAAGCCCCGCATTTTTATATTATGAACTTTGCTATTTAACCTTTCTCCGTTCGTTTGCACTAAAGTACGAGCCACACCTTCTGATCCATCAAGAATCTTGATTCTTTACAATTTAAAAATTTTAACTAGATTACAACATAGATGAGGTAAATTAACTGTATGTAGGGCTGTTATTAGAGTTTAATCTACTAGATCGATTTTGATTGTAGATATATAGGCCTATCTAGACGCTTTCTAATCTAGATCTAGAAACAAAACAAAACATAACATTCGACACAGATATATAGATCTAGATCTATACAGTCTAGAACTATTCTAGATTTAGTTAGATCGTATAAATTGTTTAAAAAATTAAGAGGTTCTTTTTTTTTTTTTAATCCAGCCGTCCAACCAAGCATTTTAGACTGAAAAAAAGTTAGATCTGATCAAATATAGTTTCACACCTATTTGCCATTTGGAGACTTTTTGACCCTCCCACCTCTTATTGAGCTTTAGATCTAGATGTAGATCTAGATCTAGTATTTGAAACCTGGTTATACTATATTTTGACATAACAAGAATAAAAATGAGGTAACTATTTTCCCGACCAGTGAAAAATAGGTCCAGTCCTTATTTTCCGGAACTTAAAGGAAAAGGGATCTGTAAGACTAAGATTCAGATGTGGGCACCATTTACTTTAGGCTCCATTAAATTTAATACCCGCAATTCTAGATCTAGATCAAACTTCATCAGCTGAGTATAAGTATGCCAGTGTTGTCGTTTTTATACTGCCTTCACAAGTTACTAATGAAATGAAGAGGTCTTAAGCCAAGTCAAAATCTTAATTTTCCTACTGTCACAAAATTTGCCTGTGACCTCTTCATTGGTAGCTGATGAAGGTAGATCTATGTAGAAATACACGTCCCCTTTCCATAACATAAATTTTCCATGTGTTTTACTGTTACCATCTACAACCAATAAATTATCTTGTGTGATAATCTGCTTTTTTCTGCTTGATACTTTCCTTAAAAGTCAGTGTCTGTTTTCAGTAGACAATGTTAAAATTGTCCATATTTTCTCGATCTATATGGAGGCCTATCCCTCTTGACTCACAATTCCACGGTCAGTCTTTCTTACTGAACTCTTTCTCTCCCTCTTTCTCTATAAAAAATAAATCGTTCAGGAAAATAAGGTTGGATTCTGTTTATTCCAGCCTTCGGGAAAATAAAGTCAGCCTAATAATACTAATAATGATAATAATCGTTGATGGCATGTTAATTTATCTTATTAAGCATTAACTATAGCTTAAGAATTGCTTTTTTGAAAATGTTGAATGATCGTGACATAAAAAAATGTATGCAGGCATGGTAGTTGAAAGCGACAGTTCTGGCCCGTTGGGCTAGGCCTTTGCTCCATAAGAACTTAGCTTTAGTGTGTATGTGCCAACTATGCATTCTTTTTAAGTTGCTTTTTAGGCAGCATTTGAGAGAAGTTGAAAGTTTAAAGGAGTATAGAATGCATACACTGTTGCTACAAAACCACTATTAGATTTTAATTATTTTTCCTTAAAATACATATATTCCTTGTTACTGGTTGTAAAAGAAAATACTCTGCAACTGGCTTTGAACCACAGACTCTTTATTAAGACTATCTCAAGGACTAGTGGACATTCTCGCACATACTAGTAACTGGTCACTTTTTTAAACAATTGCCAATGATCGGTAATCTCAGACTAGATTTTGTTGGATCTTAAGAGCCTGGAGTATTGTGTATGCGAATTTGTGAATAAATTTCCAGAGCAATGAGTTATTGTCACAGTCTTAAACCATATTTTAGGCTTACCATTTTGCGACAAGTTGTACATTCAACATTTGATTATCTTGTGGATTAAAAGAGAGTAATAAATGGATTACTGTAGTTAAAATTATTTTGTTCATCGGTGTTATGGTGTGGACTTCTTGTGACAATAATAATGATAATAATAATAATAATGTGACATCTATATCGTGCAAATCCACAGTACAATCAATGCTTTATGCACCCTTCATAGATGTACATGTAAAGCATTTGAATAGATTAAAACATAAAATCAACGATGTAATATAAATATAGGGTATATAATACTGATTTATTCATTGATCGTATGTTAAGAAGAGTTACCTTTCTCCTTTTTTGTTCTTTTTGTATGTTGTTATTACTTTTTTCCCACTTTTTATTTTTTCACCTTACAAAGATGTAATATTTTATTAGATCAAGACAACCAATCTGATTGTCGGAAATCTTTTCTTTTCAATTTATAACTCGTTAGATCTAGCCTTCTACTTAAATTTAATTGAGATTTTGTTGAAAGAGAAAGAGGAGGGTAAAAAAGAATGAGAAAGTGAAAATGGAAATAGGTATGCTATTTGAATTCTTTTAAGAGTATTTTCTACAGTATTTTGATTACTTTGAAGAATTCCATCACTTAACTTGACCACTGACCTCTTTCTGACCCAATGTATTGTTCATACTTGAAGTCTGAACTAAGGACAAAGAGCAGTTCATTTTTGGTAGTTTTTTTTTTTTTTTCATTGAGTGTAACAAAGCATTCGTTACCTTTTGAACCTTTTCCTTCCAAAATATGACAGACAAGCTAAGGAAGCAATCCCTCCACTTGGCTTTAGCCTTCAATGTGTAAAAAACAAACCAATTTCGAAACTTCCTTTGGATTTTTGTGAACTGCCTTTTGTGAAAAGATTGCTTTAAGGGAAAAGAAAATTATTATCCTATACTGTTATTTTTTAATGAATGCTGGAAAGAAGACTTTTCCTTTGACTGCTGCTTAAAAAAATATATATATGGCTAGCTCAGAGCAATATTTCCTCTCAGGTTATGGATATGTTGTGTGTAAAAAAAAAAAAGCTGTGACACCTCATCTACACTCAATATTTAGGCCAAGGTCATTCTTTGTATCATAGGCTCAGCTAGCACTGGAGTTGATTCTTCTCACAAACTGGCCCTGCCTGTTCTCTCTTTCCTAGCCTGTTAATGGAAAGTATCTAACTAAGACTTATTGAACACAAGTTGAAGGATTCGCAAACCAGCTCACAGCTTTTTTTGCTCAGTCCTACACACACAAAAATTGGGCATAAAATTTAATTAATCAAAGATTGGAAACAAATCAGACACTGCTCACAATTCTGAATCTTGTTGCTGAGAGAGTCATTTAAAAAAAAAATATTAGAGATAAGGTTTTTCTAACGTTTGCCAATGAATTAATCCTGGTAATATAAGTGGGAAAAAATATTGAAAATAAAAAGGGTAAAGACGCCACCTTCAATTTCAATGATGAAAATGTGTGATTTTCAAAATCTATCTCCTCCTAGGGTTCAATTTCAAATCTCTAAAATATTTTTATATTCATGCTTTTTTTGC
>BLXT01003087.1:571-12512 GCA_019648995.1 Plakobranchus ocellatus
GATTATATTTGAACAGCCCCTAATTACTGCAGGTAAGTTTTACATTGTTCCTGAGAAGCATGATATCTTTTCAAGACCCACACAATTTAGCACACTTTTGTTTTGTCATGGACATGGTGAGACCCGCATCTTCAAACGATCAAATGATTAATTAATGGATGTAGTCACTTGGGTCGCTATCTGGGAAATCAACTAGACTAGAGAATCGGACGCTAAGATATCGAAAGATAACGTGAAGTGAACGCTCAGACATTGAAAGAACTCGTGAATCGGACGCTAAGATATCGATAGATTACGTGAAGTGAACGCTTAGACATCGAAAGAACTCGTGAATCGGACGCTAATAGGCCATTTAGTAGACGCAAAGTATGATATTTTGTTTGTCACCATGGAATTGCCCTTTCTTTCGTTTCGTTTCTTTCTTGTGGTCGATTTACTTACACGTGGCGCTTTGTCTGTCACCTCTATGTATGTTCATTAGGGTAATTTGCTGACTGCAAGCCTATTCTATACAAGACCCATTACATGGATAATTTACTAGCTACACGCAAAATATCATTCAGAACTTTGATGAGGAAAGATAAATTCTTCGCCTAATCTAGGGTGAGATTTCTCCAGGTCTGGGCGTAGATTACAAGCTAAAAACTAATTGCCTCCTGTAAATGCAAATTAAAAATAACGTTAAAAGTGTCATTGATGTTCCCGAGATCTGCAGGGATCTTTCCGCCGCGATGTCGAGCCTACCACCGGCGCCCTGGCCTGACCGAGGGCCTGAGAGCCTGAGATCAACTTGTTGTGGACTGAATATACATATATATATATATATATATATATATATATATATATATACAAGAACCAAACCAAACCACAGTATAATTACGCTATCAAACAGGCCAAAAAACAAGAAACTGTTCAATTGAAAACAGTTTGGTCTATAATTCGCATGTTATATTAGAAGCAACTTTAGTGGATAGAGGATAGGTCATGTTGTATGGCAAAAAAAAATTAATTAATTAATTAATTAATTAAAAAATAATAATAATAAATAAATAAATAAATAAAAAATTAAACAAAAAAAAAAAAAAAAAAAAANNNTGGCTATGATTGTGCTCGAAGAAATTTCGACCGTAACTTTGTCTCACTTTTACAGTCACATGTAAATTATCTGCGCCTCATCCACGGCTGTTTGCCGGCGCCAGCTTAGTTTCGAGGCTCGGCGGGGCATTGTACCCCAGTGACCCCGTGACCCTGTACACCGGGCTGCACAGCGAAGATATTCTAGGATTTTTAACCATAGTGTAATTGACAAACAAAAGTCACAAAAACGTGCATGTTTCGTCTTTAAATAAAGTTCTGAAGATGGCAACAGTCAGAAGAAACATAAAGCTTCATTTGTCGTACCATGCAATACTTAACTTACGACACAATTTTTTTTAAAAGAAATTTTAATAATAAGGTCACGGTGACACAGATACAGAAAGATGATACAAAATCTTAAATAACTTTAATGAGAAACGGAGTATTGTTTCGTGTGAAGCAGAAATACAAACAGAAAAGCCTTCTACCTGATTAGGTGTTGATCTCTAGAGTGGCTCACCTCGCATCCCATATCCGTTTTTACTGTGGCGGTAAAAAAGTTTTGGCAGGCAGGTTTTTTTTTTGTTTTGTTTTTGGCGCTTTCATTTTCCACAAACATTCATGCGACAGTTCGCTTTAATCAATTGAGAACAGATACCATTATCAATAACAACAACAACAACAACAGCAACAACACAACAACGACAATAAAAGCAACAGCAACAACAACAGAAAAAAACCATAAGAACAGACGGCGACACAAAACTATCTAGATCTGTTCAATTTTTACACATTTCATAGATTATTATGATCTAGATGTACGCCTACAAGTCAAAATAAATTCCTCTAGTGCACAATCAACGCACTTATGTTTTGGTAGGAATTTCCTCAATTATTCTTAGTTTTAGAGCGACACGTTACGTGCATATTGAAGTACATTAAGGCCTGCACGATTTAGTTAGTGGAACTTATTCTCGGCTACTCATACATGACTGCGTCTACCTAGATTAGGCAAGTTGGGCCTAAACCTAAACGACTACATGTACATGTATTGCACTTCACCGATTCATGTCGACATTGCTGAAACGAGTATCGATATTCTGTATTTTTCGACATATGTATAAATTCTCAATTCATTCTTTCTTAAAGAAGTTTATCTTATTCTTAGGTTCCAACTACACTACCGCGAACAAGCAACATGCTTTCCGACACTTTTAGATCTTTGTAACTAAGCTCATCTATGTCGGCTCAGCACTTACTCAAATGTGATGCGATGTCCTGTAAATGTGTGTATACTTTGGTTGCAGAGAACAAAGAGAAACGGTAAACAAAATGTGTTAATGTTGATTATAACGTTTGTTGGCGACAGTAACTTCGAGCTTAGTCAATGTAACAATGATATATACATGATATGGCATGTTTCTAGAGCATTTTCTGGCAAGCCACTTCATATTTAGACAACGCTTCACGTGTGTGCTTTGGGGGGATTTCTTTTTCATTTTATGAAATTGTATCTTTTTTTTTTTTTTAAAGACTTTCTTGACGCCGAATTCGTTTACCTTAAATTAATTCACAAATAATATTGCATTTAATAATGTATTATTTTTATAACATGCTTGCACTCTCCGACATTTTCTTGATAAACATTCTTTCAAATCGTTATATCGAGAATAGAAGTAAGAACAGTTTATGTCGGTATACCTGGGTTGCGCATGCGAGTTACTTTTACTCGTCTCCCCTCTAACAAACACATATACGTACCTGTTCAAAGTTCTTGTACTTACTAGTGGATACAGGTATTTCTTTTATTAATGTGTATGTGTTTGTGGCAGTAATAAATGTGTGCATCGATCTTGAGGAAAGTTTCAATAACCCTTGACGTTCAGTAACTAGGCACAACATATTCGATCTACCATCCTTAAATGAAAGAAGAAGTGTTACACTGCGCTGTTAGAATTGCGTCAATTTTTCTCAAAGTATATCCACAGTAGCCAGATGGCTCTACTTCCCTTCCAGGAAAAATATGAAATAAGAGATGTTCGTTACCATATTATAACCATGAATCGTGCACAGTCATGCACTTCCTTTATTTTATTCCGGCGAGTTTAGAAAGAAGTTCTCTTAAAGTGAACTCTGATAAATAGAATTTCTGCTTACAATAGACATTATGTGGTTCCACTGATTGAAATAAAACGCTTTATATACGATATTGATGAATTTCTATGGTCCCATGTGAATTTAATCTAAGAAGATTCAATTGTAAGTAAAACTTAAAATCAAATGTTAATTATTGTCAAATTATGACTCAGCATGTTCATGCATATTAATATTATTATTTCGACAATGGTGGCGTTGACGATACAATAATTGCGCCGCGACTGAGATTTGAAAAGTTTGGGTTCGAGACCGCCCTGTTGCCATGGCCTGTAGTGACAGGGATTTCAACAAAGCCTGAGAATGTGAGAAGTGAAACCTCCTTGTGCTAAGTTGTTGTGGATGGGCTGTGCAAAGCGGAAATATTTAAAAAATAAACATTTTTCTTTAGGCTATCGTTTATGTATAAAAGATGAGAAGAAAAAAAAAGGCATTAGCCCCCTCTTGCATGCTTTTGTTCACGTTTTTTTTTTTTTTTAAAAAAGCATAATTTTTTTTTAGAATTGTGAAAAGATATGAGTGATAAAAATAAAACAAAACAAACAAAAAAATAAAGAAAAAGATTACGTAAGGGCTTGCAACCGGGGAGGGTGAACCTTTAAAAAATGGAGATATGTTTAAAAAAAACGGTGGCACATCTCAAGTTGAGGAAGAGAGGGCAATACATCGTAAAATAAAAAAAAAAAATTTTTTTAATCATTACTAACTAACCACTTGCAAGATCTTTCACATCTGGTATGGAAAGGGGAATTGGAAAGGAATGTAGAGTATTTGGCCGGACATTTTAGAGGACCTATCCTGAGATCTTTTTTTTTTTTCCTTTGTAGAACAATAATGGATGGGACTCATATGAACTTTTATCCGGCACAGCAAAACCTGGTATCATTATCATTATACTGCGAGGCAACCTGGATAAATCGGTCACAAGTCACGAGTATGATGTAGGACATATGGAGCTGTGAGGTAAGCTAAACTTAGAATGCATCCCTAAAAATTCAGGCTATCTCAATCTCAATCCTTTCAAAAACATCTAAATCTAACTAGACGAGTTCAAACTAGGGTTTACAGTAATCCTTTGAGTAAAATAATTTTCTTCGATTACCTCACAAAATAAAATTGCATTCTATTTATCAACTATAATGTCTTCTTCACAATTTCGAGATAGAATGAAAGGCAACATTATTGTTTAGTTTAACAGAAATCCATTTCTGAGTGGAAGTCAGCATAAAGCTGGGAGATGCAAAAAGCTGCAAGGAGGAGGTGCAAAATTCATGTAGATGTAGCAAAGATGCCAATTCTAAAAATAACAAAAACAAGCATGCTGGGCAAAACACTTGAGGCACATTCATGGATGAGGACTGTAGGCCTAGTCTTGTTTCTATGCCTTTGGTTGGTTTTCAAACTTTTATTAGTGCTAGACACTAGACTAGAACTAACATAAAAGCAAGTACACGTACTCGCAATAAAATGTGCAGCACATTGTAGCGTTAAATCAAAGATCAGACTATAGTATAAGTAAAATAATTCATTCTCCTTGACGTACATAAAGATTTCAAAGTAGAACAGCAAAAAACATGGGATCGAAATGTACTGTCGGTAATTTAGAGCCACATCTGGCAGAAGCAATAACAAATTTCAGCGTATAACTCTTTTGGTGCCTACTACAGTACTAGGAGTAAGCAATTTGTGCACGGTAGTTTTCAAAAGGGCAAAAATCCTGGATTTTAAATGTGAGAACATGATAGTTGATACATGTGTACAGTGTACTTGGTAAAAGTCTCGATGAAAAAAAAAAAACGAAACAGGGGAAATTATCCAGTAATGGAGAGGTGGCATTGGCTCACTGGCTGCTTACCAATACCATGCGTGGCGGCCTACTGGCCTACATCACCTGTGTAGACCAACAAAAGCATTTTCTTTCATGCTGGCACTATTGGCAGAGATTTGAACTATAAACTTACTAAACAAACACAGCCCTCAATCTCATGCAATGTAAAAGCTTTACCAATCTGACCATAGAAGTGTACCATTCAAAACAAAGCAGAGAGAGAAAAAAAACAAAAACAAAAACAAAAAAAAACACCACCATGCTCATATTTCATAGTAGTAAACACAATCATTTATTGTTCAAGAGCAGAGGTTATTTATTTATAAATAAGAAAAGAGCATAAATGCCCAATAGATATTGTCATACGCCACCCACTTAGTTGGAGAAAAAAACCAAAATAGAAATTGAACTTGGTGCAGATTGAAAACGTACAAGTAATTAATACAAGTTTATAATTATAGTGTAAATGTAATACTTGCCACAGAGGTCAACTTATAGTTATACATCTACCGGTATTGTCTTTACTTCTTTAGCGTTCACTAATAACTATTGTTAACCATTTTAATATTGGTGCTTAACTTCTTATCCATAAACAAACAACAACGAAAAAAGACTTCATTTATAACTTTGCCAGTTAAAAAAAAAAGCATGGGCAAGCTGAGAATCTAAAAAGACTTAGAGTAGACAGACAAAGTTAAAATTCCAGTAAATTTGAGAATTCTTGAAGAAGAGAGAAAACTTTTCATTACTGCACATCATGAACTGAAGTTTCTCACAGATAGTGATGCCAATACATATATGTAGTTGTAGCTCGCCTAGTCCTAGGCTTTAGATCTATTTTCTCTCAAATACTGCACACATCTTTTCAATTTATTGTATATTTCTTGCAATTTTTCATACTATATTGAATTCATGGAAAAAAATTTATGAATAGGCCCAAAAGTACAAATCACCTAGAGAGATTTGTTTTAAAAACATAGCGAAAAGTGCAGCCTTGAAAGCTATTGGAAAAAAAAAAAGTTTATCTTCCTCCATTTTTTCTGCTTCACGACGGATTTGTAAAGAACCTGACAAAGTACGATGAATAAATAATACTTAAATCCCTAACTTACAAATTAACACAGTAATTCGAGACATAAAAAATTTATGAATCATGATTATGTTGAGGTTATAATAATTATCTTAGGTTGAATGCATGTTTATTATGAACACATTGTACACGTAGAAATGGACACGTTGTTTGAAAGGGAAAATATTATTATTGTGGTATAAAAGAAGCAGTATTGAGAGGGTATATGAATTATTCAATTTGATTAAGAAAAAGCATTCCTAGCATGACAAATAAAAAGGCCATTTATTCCCTCCCGCGAAGCATTCATGCAACTGCAAGCACTGAAGCAAGCAACTGTGAAAAAGACATGTTCATCTGTTGTGAATTTTTTTGTAAGTGCCTAGCTGAGTTGGCTTTATTTTCCCCTTTTCTGATTTGTTCAGTCAACACAAATCTTTTTTTAAGGTCTAGTAATCCTGGCTTTTGTGGAATTTTTCTTTCAAGTCATCTTGCAGGAACAAAAATGCTGAGCTTTTTGACTTTGAGTTGGTCTGCAGCCAGGAGAACACTGTGGCAATATTTTCCTCCTACAAGCACTTTGTCTCTAAGTAAGTTATGAATTTAAACATTTTTGGTTTTTTTTATTTTATTCAATTTTTGGATATTATACAGCCTTAGTGGGAAGGGAAAGAGAAAAAAGCATAAATGAAGTTGGGTTAGCAAGAATGATTTAGCATTACTAAATTGTTATGTAAAAACTTCCCAAACATTCTGTCGTAAAATATCTGGGAAATTGCAAAGTTGTTCATAATGTTTGTTCTACATTTAAAGTTTTAATATGAAGACTAATCCATTCTTCACATGTAAATCTATTTTCAGAAGTTTCACTCAGATTCCCATCTGGTAAGATATGTCTGTCCCTACACTGTGTAAAGCAACTGTTTTGGTTTTTGGATTACAGGCGATGCTAAGTGCAGCACTATAAGTTTTAAAATAAAATGCAAACATTTAATATCAATAAAAATGTTTCACCTAATCTTTTCTTTGTATCTTTTTCATGCTTTTGACTTTTCTATTAAATCATGAATTATACATTTTAACAATCTGGTTTCATGAAAGGACAAAGAGATTCAATTTCAATACTTCAAGTTAAATTTAAAGTCTAAGGTTTTTATCGTTTGGTACACAAGGCATTAGTTTTTACGTCAAAAATACTTTTCACTCAAAACTATAACCTAGCTTATGCCTTGTTTTTTTTTTAATAAAATTTTCACAAAGATACAATTTGCTCTAAATTTGAATTGTGTCCTAAACAATGAATTACATTTGTCAGTGTAACTGGAATTTACAGTGAAGGAAACGGTGGAATAATAAACGATAAACCCCACAAAAACCAGAAAATTTAAACCAAAATTTATAATCAACCAAAGCATTAAAGGAACTATTTAAATTATAACCAACGGCAACCAGAAACACATAATAGATTTCTTGCAAACAAGAGCGTCATTTATTGGAATTTCATCTCAAGAGAACTTCACTGAATTTTTTTGGAATTTTTTTTAGTCAAGTTATATATAGGACTATTTTTTAAAAAAGGGAAAAGGCAAAAAAGGCTAGAATACAGCAGGATCTACCTTAAAAACTTGCTTTTATTGCCATTCGCTTTACCAACATCAATTTATTCTTTTTTTCACCATCATCAATGAAAACAATGCAAGGCAGATTTTATCAACCTCATGCAAGATACCGTCCACGAACTACTAACTGAAATCAAATTTCCCCTGTGCCTAGAAGAATCCATGACGTTATTACTGATCAGATCCTCATTAAGAACTGCCTTTCTTCAGAAAAAAAATGTCTGGACCTTCAGGATATCAAGCCCCACTGTTTTGTTCTGCTTTTTCTTTACCTTTCAAATATATCCTGGCTATAATAAAAAAAAATGTTTCAATGAATCAAAATGATCACTAATCCTAAGATTTGGTTTCTGTTCAACTGTGAAGCTAGAGGGGAAGAAGGGTAAAGAAAGCCCTCTGCTAATGATAAAAGAAGTCAAAGTGATGGAGAAGTGCAATAGTCTACAACAGCATCAAGACACTGGCTGGAGACAGCACTGCTCATCATACACAGCTTCCATTTCCAATGTATTTGAGAGGGGCCATTTAAAAAAACCATCATCTCTCCATACACCGTACCTCGGGAGGTGCTGCTTCCAAGTTCCCTACAAATCTTTTTAAGTGATGATAAAACTTTGTGCAATGGTTGACAGAATGATCACTTACAAAGGGTTTTGTTTAATGCAGTCCCCTCTGTGCAATCCTTTAATATATTCAATAAAGCTAAAGTGAAAGCAATACTAAAGAGTGTGTGAATGTAAAAAAAAAAAAAAAAGCCATTTGAATATTCCAGTTTCCACCTTAAAAGAAGAAATAGAAAAGCTGAATCAAAATTGAGTGACAAGGATAAAAGATATGTAACTCTATCTAGTACCTTGGGCAGTGTTTATGCAAGAATATATTTTATAATTTAGAGATATACAAATTTGGCATATGCTAGATTTGGTTTGGTGTGGGTGACTTGACAGCTCCAAAAACATACCTCTTCCAGTTACAGCCCAACACTTTAGTCAATTGCACAATTCTCTAACACCATCATTTCAGCTTTAATTTTTTTTTTTTCCTTTTCATCTACATACTAAGTCACACAAACTACTAATCTGCAAAAACTGTCCTAGATTTGAGATTAGGAACTGTGAACACCACATATTTTTTAAATGCAAGTTCATAAAAGCATACATTCTGTTTGAAACTAACAAATACAAGTGAATGTGTGCATTTTATGTAATATTAACACTTTCAACTATGAGTCATTAAATTCTTTTTAATAACATTATTTTAAGTGATGCTTTTGCTATTCGATAGTATTTCTCACCATTACTGCAACTTCTGATGCTGCATTTTTACTGATGGCTTTGTGACTGTCAGTAGTTCACAACATGTAGTTGGCGCATGCTCAGAGGAGTCTTACGAAGCGTTCAAGTAGAATTACAGATTTGTCTGTGAGCCAGATGCAGCCATCAAAAGAGCCATACCTGGCTGCCTTAGATGTATCCACCTTTACCATTTGATACCAACTGTTAGAATGGCCTATCTCCTACAAGATAGTGATGTTCACACGTAGCTTTTCTTACCCAAATGCATCCACACACAAACGCACACATTTAGAGATCAAGCATCCCAACAGTAGAAAAATTGGCACTAACTGCGCACAGTTAAGACAAAAGAAGACATTTTAATTTTATCAATAGGAAAAAAAAAGAAAAAAACAGAAAAATGAAAATCCTGACCAACAAAACAAAAACTTACATAGATAGTGAAGAGGCACTGAAGTTTGTATGGTTCGACTCACCAATCAACTGATCTATCAGCCAGTTTTTCATTATTGGTTTATTGTCAATTGTTTCTAAAAGCGTGACATAATGGTATAATTATTATTGTTATTAGAAACAAACAAACAAAATCTGTAATAACCTTACATACAAAAAAACATAGAAACAAGTCCTACAGTTTTAACATAACAACAGACAAATACAGCATTACAGATTCAAGCAGACGGTTCAATTAAAAATTTTCTCCCCCTTTTTGCCATGCTACAGTTTTTAAAGGTGCAAAGATGATGCTGTAGCCTCTAAAGATTCTATAACTTCAGATGAGAAGGAGAAAAAGGTGTCCATACATACTGAATATGTATACATAAACATATAAAATATATACGAGCATGCAGAGTCAGAAAGCACGGAGATGATTCGTCATTTTAAAAAGTTTTTAAAAAGGAAAACCTGGCGTCATGAACTGTAGACCAATACAAGAGCAATAAACCTCCATAACAAACAGTAATCTTCTTTAGGTTTCTTTCTCTGTTCCTACCCTTGGAAAGTTTGTGTTGAGCAAATACCGCCACAAAATTTGTACTACTTTCATAACTATTGCAAAATGAAAAAAAAAAAATGGATATATAAATCTAATATTCTTATTTTTCTTGATCAAAATGTTGCTGGATTTTGAAACTAAACTTAAAAATAAAATGCAGCAAGGACAATAAAAATAATAATAATGGAGAAACAATTCTACAGTATTCCTTCAATAAAATACACACACAAAATAGTTTCCTACAACTGAAAAGATTCTGCAAAGAAAGAAAAAAAACTAAAAATCTCTATCATAGTTTCTTTGTAATTCTCATTTTTTAACAGGATGTTAAGGACACTATGTGCACTGTTTATCAAAAAGAAGGACAAAAATCTCATATGGCTCTAGATAAGCCTAACTGTCTTTTAGAAAAAACTAATGGCTGAATGCAGACAAAAAGAAAAATGATAAAAAGAATTACACAAAAATAGTCACTAATAAAGGATAGAAAACAAAAACAAACAATCTATGAGTGGACAGACTTATGATCAAAATAATTATGATAATAAAATGATTTGAGAAATAAAACTCAACATAAAATTAAGCTGATTAGAATACAAAGCATAGAGAGTATAAAATTCTCAACCTATAACAAAGTGAATTACTTCCAATTTTTTTTTGTCATTTCAGCATTGCAGGCAAAAAAAAAAAAAAAAAAGACGTAAAACAAAAAACCATACGACATGTCAGAATGATTGTTACAAAAATATTAGCAGATATATATTTTGCCCTTATGGTGCAATTGATATAACATTGAAATAAAAAGAAAAAAAAATGCCTAATCTTTCATTGACTTATGTATTCCCAAAATGCATTGTTATATTTTGCGTTTTCCTTGGTTCCTTAGGTCAACTTTAATGATCATTGAACCTTCGTTACAATTCTTTGAATAAGCCTGTATTTTAAGTGTTACAAAAAAAAAACAAAAAAAAAACCAAAAACAAAAAAAAAAAAAAAAACATCCATAAAGAAAACTCCAATCAATAACCAGCATTCTTCAGGTAATCTTTCATCACTTCTACAGCTTCACGGACTTGAGTTGTCTTTACTTCGCCTGAAGGATTGAAGCCAACCAGACAGGTCGAGGCTGTAACAAGGAAAAAAAACAGATAGGTAGCAAGATGGAAAATTTAACTTAATGGATTATCTAACTCATATGGAAAGAATATTTGAAGAAATTTATACATCTCATAAATTTGTACTACCCTTAATTCTTGTTTGAAGAACATGTTTTTGGGTGTGAGTGTGTTCAAGGTTATGTGTTTGGTGATGCATTAATTACCATTATATAGGCCTATAGTGAAATATTGTATAACCATGTTTTGACCCAAAGCTAGACCAAAATAATTTTTTAGTATGCCAATTTTTTTTCCTTTCAATAACCCTGACCAAAAAAAACGATGTTTAAAACAAAATGATTTTTACCATGCTCAGATATATATATATATATACATAAGTTTCTTTTTTTTCTGCTGGCAGGCTAGATTGTGCATCGTACACACAAACAAATTGAGGATCTTTATCAGGCCAATTTCAAATGATTGTCCTAACTAGAGAGGGAAGATGTTCATTTCTCTCAGAGCAGAACTTGCTGCAGATAATAGAGCATTATTGCTTTGGATTTCTTCAATTAAAGATTTACATTTTCATTCAAACATGTGAAATACAAAGCAACTTATTTTTAAGGGGCTGCTACACACAAATTTCTATGGCATTCAAAAACATACAAACACAAATTTAAATGTCTTGATATCAGTAAAAAAGCAAGATGAATGGCAAAGACAAAGTCAACTTTAAATAAAAAAATATTTTGAGTATGAAAAAAATTTGAAGGCTTCATTCTTGGCGACAAAAAAAAAAAAA
>BLXT01003087.1:196282-208690 GCA_019648995.1 Plakobranchus ocellatus
GGGGGGGGGGGGGGGGGGGGTGGGGAGATTAGTACTGTTTTTGATCACTTAACACCGTACTTTTGCCCCGTTTCATTCTCTAATGCTGTAGAGATGCATGTACTTATTGAACTTTGGCATGCCCACTTTATTAAAAAGGTATTTTCATTTTCGGAGATAGCCCATACCTATCACTGATACAGACATGTATGAACACATAAAAAAAAAAATAAAAAGAAACTACTTACGAGCGCCTCCCAAAAAAGAACAAAATAAAACAAACTCATTACATTTACAATGGAATTAAATTAATGAGAATACAATCCCTGGACAGATTTTTATAAGACCTGAACCAAAAACTTCTGAGATTGGTTGATGAAATTAAATAGCAAAAAAAGAAGCGAGAGGTTTCGTTGGTTTTTTTGTTTTTGTTTTGTTTTTTGGTTTTTATTATTTTATTTTCCCCTTTCTATTTTTTTTTATCTTTGTTTTCTTTTTTTTTTTCTACTGTTTTGCTTTGCTCTGTTTTTAATTGGTCTTCTCTTTTTAGGGAATATTGGGGTGGGGGGTGTGGGTTTCTATTTTTTTTTTTTAATTGAAACATTAAATGAAAGCGAATGGCTAAAAAATTGTGTGTATGTGTGTGTATACATTAAGAATGCATTCAGCAGATTCATAAAAATTGCCTGTTGGTTTGGCACGTTTCGATCTTAGGATGTGACTGTGTGAGTTTGAGCTGTCCGAAAGTGTAACTGACTTCAGTTGCTCTGTATTTTGTACCCGGTGGTTTAGGGTGTTAGGATTTGAAGATTTGTCCAAAATTATCACTGACTTTAGTTGCTCTGTATTTAATGGCACCTGATGCTTTGGGTCGTTTGGATCTTAAGATATGCTATTATGAGTTTGAGTTGTCCAAAGTTGTCACCGACTTCATTTCCTGTCTCATGTTCGGACCAGTAACCAGACAGATGGTGTGGCTGGCCGGAGATGAAAGCTGTAAACATTTGATCACATGATTTTTTTCACATTGCATGGGAGCGAGATACTTTGATGTGTGATCTCTGTATGTTAAAGCTATTTCTAAAAAATCTTTTCTACGTTCATATCCAAGATCACAAGATATGTATCAAGATACAACACGACGTAACAGAATCAAAAGAAGAACACAAAACTGTGACCTGTAACATTGACAATGATTTATTCATCGTTATTTTGTAACAACAATTTGATAATGATAATTCATGACGGAGGAGGGGGAGGAGGAAGAGGAGGAGGAGGTGGTGGTGGTTAAAAAAAAGAAAAGAACAAAAAAAATCAAGAAACAAACTAAACAAAAAAATCCTAAAAAATAAGAAATCTCTTGCAGGCTCAGTTAATGTGTCAACCGATATGCTAGAAAAAAAACCCAAGCACAGAGAAGCCAAGCAGGACTAAAATCCAATACATGTACATTGTCTGCCCTCACCAGTGAAGTAGTTTATGAGAGAAGCTTTCAAGGTATTATATTATCAAGAATTAGATACATCTCTATATCTCGCATAACCTCAGGCTTCCCTCAGTGTTTTTTATCACCAGGGAATGCGATAAACATCTTAGAGCTTAGAACTAGGTTCCTTTGCCAGGCACAAACGGCCATGAATTTCTCCAGGCGTGTTCCCCATAAATCTAGGTCTAGAATATTTACTTTGAGATTGAAGATAAAAATTTCAAAATTTTCTAATCCATACGATCAAGCTGTGCCCACAGAGGGAATCCTTACAGATAAACTCCATAATTTGCTTTTTTTTTTCCTTTTTTTTTTTTTGATCGACAAAGAACTAGAACTCTCAAAAAGAAGGGTAACTCTCGCTGCACACTCTCATTCAGAGATTTCCTATGAAGATTTCCGTATCACAATTAAGCCTTTGTTATTCCTTTTTTTCACACAGTGCAAAAAGTGTGGCCTAGACTTTTACGTATAGACGTTGAGACCACATACAGGCCAGCACATAATGAGGTTTCAATAGTCACATAATTTGTAGCCTGTTATGCAACTTTATATTTATCAGTTGGAATTTGTTTATACTCAACCTCTACTAAATAATCTTCAACAGGGCAAGCGCCAGATCAAAAAGGGCAAGCTATCTAACCACTAGGCCACCCATGGCCCCCAGCCCTGCTTACAAGCCATCGTGAACAAAGCCCAATTATATAAGGGTGCGTTTTGAACATAGGAGAAATGCATATAATATTTCATCAATATTATGTACATCACATATAGTATTACATGATATAATTACTGTTGAAATATCCTAGCTGTGCGCATTCAAAACGCAATACAAAGTTTTGAAACTTTCAGGTTTGCATAAACAGTTCAATGCAAATATATATTTATGCATGATCATATCTTACATTTACAATACTATTGAATTTTTCCATCACACATCTCTACTTCCTTGAACAGATATTGAAAACTTCACATAGCTATGCTGATAAATTCTTCAAAACACATACAAAAGTTATTTGTTACACTGTAATATACCCAAAATCTCTACTTTTCTCATAACCATCCCCCTTCCCCCCCCCCAAGACACACACACAATCATGTAAAACAGAGAACAATTTAAAGCAAAAACAATAATATGAAATGTTGGTTGTATCAGTAGAACAAAGCAACCAAAGGTACATCATAAAAATCTTCATTTTCTTTCCTTGTACACAAGTCCAAGAGCCAAACTGACTTTCCTTTTTCTTTTCAAATCACATCATTAAAAAAAATTTTTTTTCCACCCTTATTTACGTCACTCATCGAAGAGGGAAAAAAGACACTAAGTTAAATTTCCCCCATGCAGAATTTCTACGAAATGTTTAAAAAGATATTTTTACACCTTACACCTGACACAGTGAGGGAATTCTCTAACTCACACAAGATTTCAAGTCTTGGATGAATTGCTAAAATTTAGTATTAAAAAAATATAAGTCAAAAGGAGCATAACTGCATTGCTTGTGTCAAAAAAAAAATCAAGTCATTTAATGACAAATAGCTCACTCTTGACATTAGACAGCTACTGCACATGAGGTAATACATTAAATTCTAGTGTGAAACCAAGGATATTTCTTTACTTGCTGGCCTATCGACTTATGTAAACCTCTATTTATCTATTGCATTGTTCTTAATATAGCAATTTGGGTGAATTCTTTTGTAGCAATGAAGTTTTGCACTTATTACATATGAACAATAACTATGACGTTCCACACCCAGAAATTATTACCTTGAAGTATGCATCCAAAGTCTAGACTCTCTCATTGTCTGATTGTAAAGAAAACCTGTAGGAGAAAATTGCAAGCATAAAAATGATGTAAATCGTACACAAGATATGAGACTTCCATGACTTGAATATACAATCATTCATTTGTGTATCCGAGTAACATTTCAGTTTTGCTAAATGCAGGCAGGGGGCGCTATTTCCATCAAAATTTCATTTGATATTTGTCAATGTTGTAAAATGTTACTAACACAAATAAAAATAATAGCACTGATAAAAAAAATACTGGTGTACATAACAACAGCTTGGTCTGAAGATGAAAAACAGGCAGAGCAAAGAGAATCGGATTAAAATGCTTTGCCTTGTTTAAATTTTTAGGAAAAAAAACAAACCAATCTGACTTGCTTTGCAAAGGCAGCACACCCCTCAATTTTGCATAGGTTTCAAATTTGCTTGGTGGCAAATTAAAAACAAAAAAAATTATCTCAAAAGCAAAGGAGAGTCCCAAGTCACAACAATGAGAGATTTGGAAAGTTGATTCCTCAGGTTCAGAGTATAGTTTGAGAGCTTTTCTACGGCTAAAACTAAAATCTGGGGTTTTTTCCCCTCTTGGATAACTCCCCCCCAAAAAAAAAAATCCAAGTGATATTAAGACATAATTACTACAAGTCCTTTGTCAGATAAATTTTGCAGTCACTTACCCTTTTTTTTTTTTTCCCACAACACGAGAGGGCCAGACCCATCTTTCAGGTAGAGCGGTCTCTATCTAACTTTGTACATATTTGGTTGTATCAGTCACAGCATACACAGACTTTCGAGTTGTTACAGTTTGGCCTGGAAAACTTGGGCTTTTTGACACATGGACACTTCTCACCAGCAATCAACCACAACCCACTCTGACGTTACTGGAACAGTTGAGCTGTTTAGCCCTTCCAATTTACTCACTCTGCTGAGCCCTTCCAACTTAATCTGCTTAGCCCTTTTAATTTACTCACTCTGCTGAGCCCTTCCGACTTACTCACTCTGCTGAGCCCTTTCAACTTAATCTGCTTAGCCCTTCCAATTTACTCACTCTGCTGAGCCCTTCCAATTTACTCACTCTGCTTAGCCCTTCCAATTTACTCACTCTGCTGAGCCCTTCCAATTTACTCACTCTGCTGAGCCCTTCCAATTTGCTCACTCTGCTTAGCCCTTCCAATTTACTCACTCTGCTGAGCCCTTCCAATTTACTCACTCTGCTTAGCCCTTCCAAATTACTCACTCGGCTTAGCCCTTCCAATTTACTCACTCTGCTGAGCCCTTCCAATTTACTCACTCTAGGTTTAAAATCTCTGCCAAGAAAAGACAATTTTGTTGGGTTTTTTTAAAGTCTGTACATTTCCATGAGAAGAAGATTTACTTCGGACATATTAATCCATAAAAAAAAAAACCTTCTATTTGCCACTCGTATTCAGATCCAAGTAATCGATCTCAAGACTTGCAAGCACATAGAATCAGAATCAGTAACATCATCAATTACATAGCTATCATGTTTTATATTAATCCAACAAAAATATTTGCATGTATTGTAATATGTATCATAATAATAAATACAGTGCAGTAGCAAAGCATGACAGAGAAAAAGAAATTAATATGATTTTCCTTCCTCACAAATTTCAAGTTGGATACTCCATATTATGGTTGTCTTCTCTCACACAAGACACTCTATTTTGCTTCAAGCCAGACGGCCTTACACTCTTCTTTAATTCCAAACTCACGCATATCGACACATCATACAATCGCACACCCTGATCTTTGTACAACATATATCAATATTTTTTTTTCTCGTATCAGATATTCAGAACAGAGAAATATATCTCGCAAAGTTCCACACACAGTAAAAATAGAAATGTGATACAAATCAAATTCTTAGCTCTACAACAAGGGCAGAATTTGCTACTGAAACCCATCAACATATTCAAAAAGTCTAATCTGAAAACTTTTCTGCAGTGAAAAAATAATCCTACAACAATGTTGAATTTTATTATTATTTTTTTTTATTCAGGGTACAGATCATTTATCATAAACTGTTGGTTTTTTTTAAACAGAATTTTGAAAAAAAAAAAAAAAAAGGTTTCTAGCTTCTTTCTCATCAAAACAATCTTTTTTTTTTTTATTTATTTAAATCTAGACCCAAGTTTCTTTACATGACTAAGAAAACTGCTAGGCAACATATTAAATAAAATTAAAACAAACAAGTGACCAATTCCGCAACGGGGTCACAAGTTTGGAATTTACCGTCTACCAAAGTTAGTGCTAGTCAAGGGAACTGGTGGTGAAGACATAATTTATCTATCTCTGCCTGTCAGCTGAACAACCTTACTGCTGTATTTGAAGTGGCACCTTTGTTGGGGTTGAGCATGCCATCTACTCCATTTTAGTTATATAAACAAAATCAGTTCACCATAAGCAGGAAACTCCTAGGCTCTGGGTCAGTTCTATATGGTGAGGCTTTTGGTGATATGCCATCCTCACTGCCAAGTGGCTCAAGTTACTCAGAGTTTTAGTTTCTTTTGAATTAATAAATCTTTTGGACTAGACCTTTTCATGTTTTATGTTCGGTTTAAGCACTGAAATGAATTATGATATAAATAAATAAATACATAAATAAATAAATAAACAGATGTATAACTACATATACGATTTTTTACTTGGTACAAATAACAATTTCTGCAAAGTAGTAAAAAAAATAAAAACAACCAAACCTAAACTTGAAATATAAAACCAGGTGAATATAGCCTTTTCTTTATCTTTTTTAGGTGCCTGTCTAAAACAGACATTGGCAATCATGTTTCTTCACTCAAATTTGTTCTCAGTCAACCCCATAGAGTTGTTGTTGCCATTTTTTTTAAATCGCTCTTCAAATTTTAAGAAACTCAAGCAGCATATTAGTCAAAGGGAAAAAAAGTCTGTTTCACAATAAATAAAAAATCTCCATTAGATCTCAGGGCAACATTGGGAACCAAAACTTGAGCAGCCACCCTGATGTCACCAATACAAAAAAAGCTTGCACTGAATTCTTTCTTTCTCGTATCCTCGGCTAATACTACAGATCATGCAAACCAGACAGATGAGGAGATCTCTCATCTCCATTTCCAAAGCAAAAAGACATACTTTTCCCACTAAAGCGCTGTGCACTTCAGCTGTATACAGAAAAAAAGAAAGGTGGCTTTACAGAAGAGGTTAATTCACGAGGCGCACATCCAGTGTGCAATGATCGAGGGAACAAAAGAGTTTATCCCCACGGTTCTCAGAAATTAAATGATCACTCTAGCAAGGATTTAAGACTGGGAAAGGATTATTTCTAGGGGAAAACCATTTTGATCAATGCATAATATATTGAATTATTAATTTGTTGCAAAACATGCACACTTTATAATGATAGTACAGTAAATCATACAGTATATCACTATACGAGTTGTTTTTCAGCTAAGAAAAAGAAAAACACTTTAATTCCAAAGTAATTACAATCCTTTCTATAACATGCTTCAACTAATTCTTTTTTAAATCCTGAAAAAGTGACTCTCTCAAAACCTGTTTTAATGATTCCAATAGCATCTGTACGCTCTCCAAAGAAAAGATTTTTACTATCATTTTTTTTCTTCCTCTCCTTTTAACTATTTTAACACTGCTATGTTATGACAGAGGCACACTTTCCACCATCACAAAGCTCACTGAAATCAGTTTCTGCCTATTAATACACTTTTATAAATGTTTGAAAAAAAAAAAAAACAGCTTGCACCTGTTTTGGACTTATATTGAGATACATGACCACTAAAAAGTTGCAAAAGTTCACAGAATTATTATTTACTAGCTTTACACAAAGTTGTAGAATCAATTTGAAGAGAAAACAAAAAAAAAAAATTCCAACAGCACATATATTTTTCTTATGCTATGTACAGTTCAGGCAGTCTTTTCATCTCATTTAAAATCCATTACTCCAAAAAAAAAAAAAAAAAAAATACAAACATTCTAAGATCTACATGAGGTTTTATTTGTTGTTGTTTTTTTTTTTCTACATTTTTCTTTTAACACAGAAATGTCAGCTGAAAACTTTTAGCACACCACTGTATCATTCATCCAATCTGACATTGCCCAAGTTAGGACGCCTGCATGAACAGTTTTTAATAAAAATGTATATATATATGTATATATATATATATATATACACACACACACAACTTTCCAGCCTTAAACCAACTCTTGACTTCCAGATCTACGATGTGAAATACACACACACACATAGTAAGAACTCTCAAAGCACTTCAAGGAGCAGGGCAGTTTTATATGAAAAAAATCAGGGACATTTGTAAAAAAAAAAATGCTACTTCGTGGTAAACATGTTTTTTTTTCTTTCCTTACACCAAAACAGACTTTTTTTCTCTGAATTCAACGCAGTTACATTCCTCCCATTCTTTGAAAAAAACTTAAGCGCTTACATTATACACATTTTCCCCCCAGTTTTAATTCCTACCATTAGCTTCTTGAGAGACAGACCACTACAGCTAATGGATGGACGATCTAAGCTTAAAGCATGAAGCCATCGACAGAGCCTACCAGTACTAAGGTTAACTAAATGCCGAGAATATACAAAATTATTAAATAAAAAAAAAAAAAAACGATGCAAAATGTCTGTCTTGAGAGCAGTCCTAATGAGTAGCGTGTCAGATGAAAAAGAAATTTCATTTTGCTCTTTTCGTCTTTTCAAAGTGTCCACTCCAGTATATGGCCCAGAATTGCAATATATCTATATCCAAATTCCGCCATCGCAATGCGTATTATAGCCAGTTTCTGGCTTTATCAGCGATTTAAAATGTTCAAAAAGTAACATCTGACTCATTTGAAACGGCCTCCAGCTATATCAATCTCATTTTCATTTTGACCTGAGGGATTCATTACAATAGAAACAAATTGGGTAGAGTGGGGTAGGAGGATAGAGCACAGATGTTCTTGATAAAGCAGAAAGAAGTGCAGATAGAGATAGGGGGGACGGGGATTTATCATTAAGCCTGCTTGATCCTTTTCCTTGGGGGTCCTAGGGGAGGGCTTTGCTGACTGGCCAGGGCTCGGAAAGCTTCCGCGATGAGGTGGGGATGGGCCTGGATCATTGTCCTCCAGCCTGACGTCTCCATCACATCTGTAGCATGGCTGTATGGGAAGAAAAAGAGAGCCTCCTATAATACAAATAATTTCTCCCACATATCTATGGCTAGGTTGTACGAGAAGAAAGAGACTGAAAACAGCACTTGTTTATGTATTCCCCATCGATTCAATGGGAAAAGGCTACTTTTCATCGAGCTAGAGGTTACTGTTGCTCGGTTTGGATGGACGCCTAACCACAAGTCTGAAAAAAGCTACAGACTGTTGAAGCATCAGAAGTTGTGCATCCTCACCCACCACAACATCTGACAGTTTTCAGCAGGAATAAGTGTAAGGAAGACAAACAAACTTGTCATAATTGTTCACATTTTTCACCAAAATTCTCTCACAATATCTGGCAAAGTCCACAAGTGCTTGATACCACTGGATAGCTATGATTTTCCTAAGGTCATTTTGACTCACTAAAATCTCAATTTGTGATGATATTGTACCTTCGTCTTGAGACCAGTCCTAATGAATCAGCGGCATATATATATATATATATATATATATATATATATATATATATATATATATACATACATATAAAGCTTTTGGGAAAAAAATTAAATGACTAGTTGTTTTTTCCTCTTCTTTAAATGTTTTCTTTCCAGCAAATTAAGCATCCCATACCTTGGTTCAGAATCAACATAATCCTATCCAGTTTTTACTCCCAGGCTGTCAAAACGACAATTCAAAATGTGACTTCCCACTCATTCAGAGCGGTCAAACGACATGAGTTTATACAATGTCTATAAGGAGTCTCTCTCAGTCTTCCCTAGAGCCCGCCTCACACAAACACCCCTCTCTCCATGCAACCCAAACCAAGAAGCTAACAAGTCTCACCTGTTTATGAAGTCAATTGCATGAGTTTTGAGTTGCTCAGCGCTGTGCAGGTCAGCCAGGACGAGAATGTCACACACACTTTCTATAGTCAGGCTGGAGCACAGAGCTTCTTCACACATCACCTTTAGCCTCTCAAGCGCGTACTGAAACAAACAACAGAATAGAGACATGATAAGAACTACAAAAACAATGAAATTTGAATGCCACAGAGAAACAATAATCATTATGATGGAGCAGTTTTTTTATTTCACAAATACAATTGGTTACAAACAATTTCTCAATATGTGTATAACAAGTCCTAATATTTAGTTCCTTGTGACTTTCTATTTTTTATTAAATAACTACTTAAATGATAAAATAACTTCTGGGTTGCAAGAAACTGTGGACAACCAGACCTGACAAAACACAACAATGCAAAGGTTTTTTTGTTCTCTTTCTCTTATCTTCATAGTTTTCTTCACTTTTCTTTTCTCAGACTCACAGAGATAACTCAAGGGTTAGATTTATTTTATCACGAGTGAACATAAAAACTTAAGCCAGTTAGTGTTTCAAAAGCCCATGCGAAAGCAGCACTATTAGCACTGCTTCAGAGTATAAACTGAAGGTTACAGCTGGGAAGATTTAATCTGAAAAAATGCCTCAATTGTTCAATTTTCCTCGCTGATAGCCAATAGTTGAGTTGTCAATATTTTATAGGCAACTTAGATTTGAGAAGAAACCGTATATTGTCTATACCCTGGCTTTTGACATAGCTGAATTCATTTACTGCACATAAGCACATTCATTATAGGAGAACATTAAAACCAATCAACTGTGGACTACTTAAAACAGAAGTTTAAGGAATTTGTAGAAATCATGTTGATTTGGCCAGAGAAGATAATTATGCAAACTAATTTAATTGGATTTTTTCTTTCTATGATTAATAAAACTTATGGCAGATAACGTGAGCAAGCTAAATTTAATCAGATTTTTTAAATCCATAAACAATAGGAGATATGGAAAACAACCTAAGCAAGCTATGATTAGCAAGATCTCTTCATTTATGATCCATTGAAGACATGGCAGATAACAAATAAGCTATAGCTGACTGGCTCTGCATGTGTTGCAGATTTTAAGATTGTAAAATCCCGCAAAACTCACCTTGTCAGCAGCTGCAAGTAGATCGTCAGACATCTTGTCTAGGTTTGGGGCTTTCCCTGTGTATGTAAACCTGAGCATTTCTCGCATCACTTCATGGTCAACGTCTTGAATATCCACACGATTCTGGGAAATTGTTTAGGATTAAGCATAGAGGTTTACAATGACCGCCTACTTATTTTTTTATTTACAGTTGAAGCATTCGTTTCTTATTTACCTTTTTCCTATGTCTCTTCTTTCATGAAGTAAAACCTTTGATTTGAAACCCTTGTTCTTTATACTCTACACAATTTAATGAAATTGATTTATTTATAACAGTAATGTAATGAGGGTTATAAATAAATCAATTGAATGAAATAATCATTATCATTAATCTTATTTCTTTTCTGAATTGAATTCATAATGAGAGTAATAATGAAGCACTGCAATGTCTGCTGTAATATCCATACATTCTTTCTCAGAAATCGGCCACAGTCATACAGCAATAATATGCAACCATTTCAAGTCTCCTCCTAAACTGATTTTTTGGCTCTCACATTATTTAAAAATCTTCAGTTTACTTCAATATATCTTCTTGGCTTTTACACTGTTTTAAAACCTTCAGGAAGCAAAAGTAAAACTTTTCTTGAGTGTATAAATTCTGTGTAAGACTTACCTGCTTGCTTTCTGTCATTTGGTGTTCAAACATTGCATTAAATACCGGTGACCGAGCTGAGAAGGAAAAAAATTTGTGACAATATAAAGGATTTTCTACAGCAAACTTCCGTCCAATTGCTTGTTACAATGGAACAGCAAATGACGAGGGATATTTGGAAATTCAATGTTTGTCTTAGAACTGGTAAATGTGAATCACAAGTTGCATATCAAGCATATTATTGCATGCTTTTCTAATGAATTGGTACTGAATGAGGCTAATCTTGATCGCTAATTGGTCAAGCGGTGAAAGATAATATCAAGTTCATTCATGCATATAAACATAATGTAACCATGTCATGAGCATTTATTACCTAAAAAAAAAAATTTTTTTTTAATGTTCGAAGTAGAATAATTTCATAAGTGAACACTTAAAGAAAAAGATATACTACTTACCCGCTAAAATTGCTTTGTGAGCCAAAAATTCTCGGCCCCCAACACACAATGTGACATCACTGAAAGAGGAGCGGTCAAAGAGTTGACCAAGATCTTCACTTAACCTACACTCTGGCACCTTGACTGGTGTACAGTTAGACTGGCCCGAAACATTCACCGTGTCCCCCACAACACTCACCTGCAAAGCAATGAAACAAATGAAGAATTCAGAGGAGGAAAAAAAAAAAAAAAAGAATATTAATATGAAAGATTTATATTTATTGGGCTTTGAACAGCATGAAAAAATAAAATTACTATCCTGTAACATAATTTACCATAAAATGTATGAAAACAAAAGCAGAAAGTATGATACTTGTATTTCGCTCCAGCAGAATTGTTGCTTTCACTGTAGTATTATTGCTTTAGTAATTTGTAAATACTTTGACAGCTGAAAAACTTATTTTAATTTGGGCAATCTTAAAAGATGACAGAGACGAAACTAAATAAAGAGCCTAGAGAATAACTGTGCCAGTTACTTTGTCATTTTATTTATATCTTAAGCAAAAAACTGTAATAATAATGAATCCCATTCAGACATGCGTCTATCAAACTCTACAATCCTGTCTAAGCCAAACATAAAATCATGTCCTAGGATGCAGACAGTCTCGGAAGTAATAAAACAGAAAACTTGCCTCACAAAATATTGTTAATTTATCATCTGGAAGCAAGCCATTCGCCTCATCCATGAGAAAATCTCTTCGAATGAACTTTTTAAAACCCCAATCTTTGCCCTGTACAAATCTGTATGCTCTTTGACTCTCTGGGAAAAAAAATGAACAACAATAAAAAAAAATCAACATCATTAAGAAGCCAATATAAGAGGTATTGGTTTCTTGGGTGAATAGGATTCCTCGCAGTCACTTCTACAATCTTAAAAAAAAAAAAAAAAAAAAAA
>BLXT01003087.1:214669-229714 GCA_019648995.1 Plakobranchus ocellatus
AAGTGCGGGAGCTATATATTTTTACCAGTGTCTGCATCGTCGAGACCATAAAAGCCAGTTATCACAACTAAGTGAATTGACTAGAACATGTTCAAACCAAATTCCAAAGAATAAAGCAATAATTTGAAATGTTTTTGTCTTGAGAATAAACAGTTCCTTGTTTATTTCAAGAGGTAGAGGAAGTTTGAGTTAAGGCACATTATCTTGAGGCAAGTTTTCCATGTCGGTACGGTGTTTAAAATACAGTTCTTATTGAAAATTATCATTTCGGGGAGTTTTATAAGACTCCAATTTATTTCGAAAATTTTACAATAATTATTGACATAAAAAGGAACAATTACTAACTTAATTAAGCAAAAAGTCAACAGAATAATAGTACTCAAAACGTTTCACTTTTATTGGCTTCATCAGTTAAAGTTACAATACTGAAGACATAACAACAATGATGTGTGGTGTAGGGAATAAAGCCAGTTATGACAAGTCAATAGATGAAGAAAAGGGAGGGTTTAGGGAAGTGGCAGAGTTAGACAATCATAGGGGGAAGGACCGGTGACAAAGGGGTTGCATAGGATAGAGATTGTTTATTGAAAAGTGTTGTAGTAGCTCAATCGATAACTTATTGTCGCTTGTGTTGTTGATGATGTTGTTGCTGTTCTGTTCCGATTTTGTTCTGTTTTTCCTTTTGTTTTCTTTAATCTATTCAATACCTCTTTATTTACGAAGGGGATAAATAAATAAGTGTTAGATGAAGACAAAGGCGATCGTGTCTCTAAATTTGTAAAGTAGCATGGTGGACAAATAGTCAAATATCTAAAGAGGGGGATTTTTTTCCCATCGCTCTTCAAGTGGATTTGCTGCACAGGTTATTTTTATTGTAATTCTGAGATTTCAAAGTGGCAATAGCCACTTTCAGTTTATGTCCGGTCAAGGCTACATTAAAGACGATAGGCCTAACTTTTAAAAACATTCTTTGCACATATCGATTCATTAGTGTCAAATCCTTATGCATTCTAATTTTTCATATCTAGTCAAGTTTCAAAGATTTTAGGCTAGATCTGATCCTGGGTATAACGTTAAACTGCACCTCTCGGACAATCGGCGACTAAGCCGGCAACCCTATCAAGTTGAAATTGATCCATAGATCCACAGATTTCCACTGCTTTGTGTGTTAGTTGCGAGCCAAACGAAGGCTAGCGGAGAGCCCGAGTACAAACCGGCAGTAGGCAAGGGGAAAACACTGCTGTAGATTCCAAAGAATAAAATCATGCCGCTAAACCAAACCAAAATCCCGGTTAACAAAGTTAAGGGGCTTGTGACTCCAGTCTGGACGGAAAAAAAGTCTAATGAATTGTTACTGAAAGAGGCTAATCTTGAGCGATTTCTAATTAAAAACATAAGACACAACTACAGTTTTTAGGCCATATTTGCCGACTTCACAAGGGTTTAGAACACTTAGCAATCACTGGAAAGTCTGAAGGCAAACGCAGTAGAGGTAGACAGAGAATAAGTTTTATTAAAAGTCTTAAGTCATGAGCAATAGGCAAGGGTAACAAGAACAATTTTATATATGAGGTTAACTAAGAATAGGTTTGAGTGGGGGATCATGATTGCCAATGTCTGTTCCAGACAAGGTACCAAAAAAGGAAGAAAAAGGCTAGATCTAGGGTTGCTCATCAAGGCCGACTGGTTACATTTTCGATAATTTTGTTACAAATATTTGAGACAGACGCGCATATACTAAAACGTTTTTCTAAATCAAGCTTAGGGTGTTTTAGAGTACATAGTAACAGATTATTATTTTTTTTTATCAATGGTGCTTTCGAAAAGATGACCTTAATGATTGGCTTGCTAAGCCAGTATGTTGGCGGGAAATCGCGTTGTTGCCCCCAAGGCTCAATGCCCGAAAATAGGGAGATTACTAATTGGGATAATGAACGGTACCGGTAACAAAGTTGCACAATGAGGTTTTTTTTTTCAGTATTATTTGAGACATGAAAGAGTAATATCTAACTACTGTGAGAGCATCACAAATATAAGATCGGCCAATGATGCACGAAACGAACAAGGGCCAACATTATTGACGCATAAAATAGTTGGAATGGAAATTATTAAATAAACAATGGCAAAAACAAACACATTGTGAAGCAAAACAGAGAGCCAACATCAAAATCAGAGAAAGAGAACAAAAACAAACAAGCTTGTATAAATATCTGAATCACTTAAGTAAAATTCCTAACCATAACACGGGCCTACATGGCGGCGGCAACTAAAGTCGGAACTTAAGTTACATTAAAACTGTGGTCGGTGGGAGGTTTTTTCCACATCCAAGACCTCGATACAAACTGAACTCTATACAAAGAGCTAGAGACATCAAGCAAAGAAGAGAGCAAGCAAAAGGCGAAGCTCTGGGAGTACAAGGAAGTATTAAAAAGCGAAAAGGCGGACATTCCACTCCTACGCCTTCACAGTCTTTTGCCGCAATATTCTTCAAGAAAACTATTAAACACAAAAAACTTTTTAAAAATGCTTTAAATAAATATTTGACCAGTTATTTTCAATTTCCAGGTCAGCCTTGAAATTTTTTAAAGTCATTCTTTTTATTGAAACAGTATAATTTGACTCTCAAACTTATAAAGCAGCCCACTATAGAGATGAACTCTGCACGAACCTCATGCTCAGAGTCTAAAATAATGAAACAGATATGGGTTAGGGTTTAGCAGGGTTTTGCTATCAAATCTTACACCTCACCCTCCCCACCTTTTTTTTTCTTTCCAAACTCACCCCAGTTCTCAAAAAAAAAAAAAAAGTCATCTTAAAAGCTTTAAAGTAATCGCCAAAGAACCTGTCTGTAATCTTACCATTACTTTCTTGCATTTACCATTTTATCTGATACGTTACACTTTTTGTCGTCATCATCAATATCACTATCATCACCAGCTATATCAAGAGCTTCATCGTCTTCTTGACCATCATCGTTCTCATATTTTTACTCATTATCACTTGTATCATCAGATTTATGCTCATTTTATAACCAAAACTCGGGAGTTTTATGTTCAGTTCAGTAAATCACATATTTCTCTTTTCTTTTATTATTATTATTATTATTATTATTATTATTATTATTATTATTATTATTATTATTATTATTATTATTATTATTATTTTACTTTAATTTTTTTTTTTAATTTATTTTTTTTTCTAGTAATTCTGTGTAGAAGATAATAGTTTTTTACTTTACAAGAAAATAGTAACGTCTTTTTAGTTTCTCTTACATCAATTCATATTGTTAAATCTTCCAATCGAAAGGGACTGTATTTCCGTGTTAAAACTTTACATATATTACAGAATGGAAAAGGAAACCATTATGAGACTATATCACTTGTATGGTCTGTACAAACGTGCAACCTGAGGATTTAGAGACTTTCCGCTTAACTGGAATAAACTAATGCAGATTTGAGCCCCAAACTTCTTTTTTTTTTTCTTTTTAAACACCAGACTCAAAGGTAAGCAACATTAAACATCCTTCCAAAAACTTATATGAGCTTCTTGAAAACTTGCAAAAAACAGCATTGCAAAGACCAAATTATTGTTTCGTGCATTAGCGATTGAACATCTTGTACCTACCTTGATTAATAATTTTAAATGCTTACAAGAGTACGATATTTGTAAACGAAAAAGATAATTACAAAATTTAAGCAGCTGAAATGTGGTTTGTCATATAACATTATAGGCAGAGAAATTCAATGAATTAATATTATGAGGAGCTAACATATAATTATGAACCAAGAGATTAATTTTATGATACATAATACGCTGCCAAAAAATATGAAAGATCCATCTTTACTGAAAACTTTCAGGAAGGATAGAAATATAGGAAAGACATAGGGTGATGTTTCTTGAAAATTTTGGTGTCACATAAGAAGCTGAACAATGTCAATTTCTGAGTCTGCCTGAAGACAGATTGATCAAATGTATTATAATAATGGGGAAAAAAAGAATGAAATTTAAGTTAGAATAATTTATGCTAAATATCGCGACTTTAGTCAGTTGATGCAATTTAGCCGTTGTTTCATTTTGTAAGTATATTTCTTGTTAACAGTTATTTCCCTCTTCTGTATTTGATATTATAAATCAGCTGCCCTTACATGCTTTGGATCCTAGTTTTGATATTATTGTTTTAAAGATCTTCCCGAGCTCGACTTTTCTGGCACATAAAGACGGTTCTCAGATTCTCAAGAGGATCACATAGGCCTACATAAACTGAACAACACTGTTGATACAACAGAGTACGATAGATCGTACTCTGATGGTGATACCTATTTCAAGGAAAGATAATTTATCTATGATAAAATCGCCCGTAGTGCACGCGGAAGTAAAAATTTACGACACAAGCTCTTTTTTGTCTGATAAGTATTTTTGTCTACACCGTTGACTCCGGAAACAGTTTCGTTGCTGGGTTGCAGGTCAACAATTTAATGCTCAAAGCTTTCGGTGAGTCCAGGAAAATTAATTCCACGAAGCTCCTGTATCTTCCTTCTTCTTGCGACAGGGATAAAAGTTAGGAGCTAGCTTGTCGAATCAAACCATACATTAGCTGATTGTGGAGACATTCGAGCTATAACAAGTTGATGTGGTAAAATAAAAATCAAACAATTTTAAATTAGTCTGTCTTTGCCAAAACACCAAATACACCAAAGTGCTGGGAATTAAAAAAAATTAAAGTATTCAAACTCGTGAGGAACAGCAAATTGCTTTGTTAAACCATTACTATTCAAAGTGATAAGTAAAATCCCATTCATTAAAATTGTGACTGTATTAAAGCCGAGCATGATTAGTGTTGACGGAAGCTTGTTTAAAACTCTTATTGAAACTAATTATGGGCCCGAGCCTGGGTTTTAACCCATGCTTAACACATTATATTGATGTACATGTAGTCAATCAAACATATGCAAAGTCCGAAAATGGTAATGTTTTTACTATGTGCTAAAGCAATTAAAGTATTTGGAAGAGATGATGTCGTTTGATACATCATCTTGTTAATGCTAAATATCTGCAAATAACTTGCATTGCATTTATTGATGATTTTAGAAATGTCAGAAGTTTGAAAACAATTGGAACTGAATTTTTTTAAATGCAGAAGACATTCTTTTCTTTAAAAAAAAAACAGATTGTGTGGTGTCAATGCAGACTAGTTAAAGAAGTGAAGGTCGAACGCTGAGCTCATGTCTGACTTGGTGGCCACGTGGGACATTGCTCTCAGTGATGGAGTGCACAAAGTTGACTTTGAGCATGGAACCACTACTGGAAAGCGTATCATACGAGTTGATGGAAAGGTAAGATGGTGTTGAATTCTCAGTCCATTTTATGAATTGATATAGGAAATGGCTAATGTTGGGTTTCCATACAGTGATCATATACAGCAGTTTGAGTATTTTATTTGTGTGGGGACCAGTCCTAATGTCCATCTGAGACTGCTAGGAATAACTTTAAGTTCCTTTTCCCCTTCGCTTTAGCACATTCTTTCATTTAAGATAAATTAAATATTCCTTATTTTTGTTCAGAATCCACAAAACTCTATTTCAAGTTTTCAGAATTTCAAACATCACCAATGTTTCAAGCTATTTTCAATTGTTTAAAATGTTCAAAACATAAATCCTGACCCGTTCAGACTGGTCTTATGACATTTGATCTGTAAACTTTTCCCCTTTTCTTGACCCATTAACACTTGTCATTTCAGTATTCATTCTGAAAAATTTGTAGGTCAAATCAGTTTGTTTTGTGGAAACAGTGTTCAAATTGTTTGAGCGTTCTAAACTTCTTACATGAAATTAACAAAGCTGTTGGTTGCACAAATTGTCTGTATTCTATATACTGGCAAAGAAGAACTCTAATTTGAACACACAATCATATCTAAAAATCTTAAAAGAACTCTAATTTGTACACACAATCTTATCTAAACTTTTATTTTATTCAGCAACATTTTTTATTTTCAACAGACATAATTTTCGATTATTAATAGTACTGGTACCTGTTATTTATTAGTTTTGTTGTGCTTGTTTGTTCCTTTTTTTTTTCTTTTTGGATGGATTTTATTTCAAATATATCAGTTTCAAGTACACTGATTCTTGTATTTGAAAAATAACTTTGTTTTTTTTTTTATGTATGAAATAAAATTATTTTACAGGAAATTTACAGACAAGACTGGATGTTCAAGCTTGTAGGCAAAGAGCACTTTCAGGTTGGGAAGACAAAATGCTGCATATCCATTGATGCTGTGAGTGGCTTTGCTTATGAATATTCTCTGGAAGTCAATGGGAAACCATTGAAAAAGTTCCAAGAAAACCAGAGCCGAATTATGAGGACCTGGGTTTTGTATATTGGTGGTGTCGATACCAGAGTTGTATTGGGTAAGATCAGGATTAACTTAAGTAATTCAGCATTAAAAGAAATATATGAGAACTTAATTTGCAATTTTTAATGATTTACATGGCATTGGATCAGCTTAATTCTCATCTGATGTATTAATTTTAAATTAGTTTAAATAGTGATGTAGAGCATGTAGAAACTTGCCTCTTTGCCTTTTATTTTTCAAACTATTTTTAAACATATGATTCAGGAAGGATTACAAGGTGAATATTTCTTTCTGATTTTTTTTTTTTTTGGTGACAAGTTGTGTTTATCAAATAGGATGCAGAATGAAAATGATTTTTCCCCATAATAAATCCACCTTTCATATCATATTCAAATTGTTCAAAATTTGAAATACATTGTTTATAGTCAAAGTCACCAAGTTTATTTGCAGCCGAATTTTAATTTTAGTTTCACCTGTTAATGCTTCCCCAGTAAAAATGGAGGTTTGATTCTTTTTTTAGACTTCATGTTAGAATTTTTATTGCATTCAATATGGAAACTATTGTTATGGTAAAAAATTGAATCTTTAATTTATGGATTTTTTTTTTATATTCTTTCCTTATTATAGAAAAAGATACTCTTGATGTATGGGTAAATGGTGAAAGAGTGGAAACTACGGTAAATTGTTTTAAAATATCAGTATAAGGTCTTTATATTGATGGTATAAGACTGAAACCGTCCAAGTAGCTGATGTATGAAGAGCAAAATATAACTCTTATGTATGCATAGATCTATGAATTCCCTATGTTTTAGAAAAAAAGTCTGCGAGTTAATTGAACAGAAATAAAAAAAAAAAACTCATGTGATCAATTCTAGGGTAAAAAAAAAAAATTAAAGCTATCTTCTTTTTTGACAGTGCAAACCAGCTAAACGTGGAGTTGATTGATTTGCCAAAATAAAAAATACAAGTTCCCAATTCTGCATTGCTAAGATCACAATCTTAAGTAGTCGCCTAGTGCCTTTTTCACCTTGAAAAATTTTCAAGTTAGTCCTGAGTTGGTGGAAATTAAAACATGGTGCTGCTGTAGAATAGCTGTACAACCTCTGAACAAGCATCGGCTGGCCAGGTTAAATCAATTTTTTTTTGTTGTTTTTTTTTTACATTTTTGTGCCTCAATGTTTTGAAATGCAGCTTTTTTGCACCTACCCTTGACAATATTCAGCCCTAATGAGTTGATTTCACATACTCTTTTGAGAAAAATGGATTTCAAATTTGTTTTTTTTTTAAGGTTTTCAATTTTGATCATATACCGTTACATAAATATTTAAATTTTTGGTCAGAATCAACCTACTGTAAGCAGTTTTCATCCTTGCTAATCTCACAGAGAGCAGTTTAAGGCAAATCTTCCAATGCTTCAACTGTTTAAAATACGACTGACAACTCATTTCTAACTGCTGTTCTTAAGACATTGATTTTTCTTAGTAATATAATAGAAATTAGCTAAACTTGAGTTCTTTGATAGTTATGAATAAATGTAGTCAAGACCAATGATGCTGTCATGCTCTTAACCATCATAATGCATTTTTACCCAGGTCTTGAACAAAATTTAGTTTTTGAAAAGATTTTCTTGATGTGGGAAAAAAGGCTGATCTGTTTACATGGCAATTATCTGCCCTGTAACTAAAAAGTTCTTCATCTTTAATAATGCCTCTTTAGCCAAAAATATGTAGTTGCTACTTGGTTGCAATCATTAATGTGTATATGGTTGGCCACATTCATCAAAAGTATCAAATATTGATGTTGGTGCCTTAGTTTAAGGACATTTTTGTTTTCATAATTATTTTTAAAACTGACAAAAGCTGACTAAACCAGACTTCCACAAAAATGTAATGTTTTAATTGATTCTTATAAAACTTCCAAATTTCAAATGTAAGTTGGTCTAATGGTCATCAGATTATTCGCTCAGATTCAGATCATGCACACTCTACATTAGGCTATTGCAATCAGAGTGTACCATCCTGTGTAAGAAAATCTTTATTTATATAGATTTTGAAAAATGAAATAAGTGTATCGAATTTATAGTCAGTTTTGTCCCTCTCCATTTAATAGGGCGAGTTTGTGGATGATGGAACTGAGACGCATTTCCAAATAGGCTCTCATTCTGCTTTTATCAAGGCAGTGACGACAGGACGGCGAAGAGACGGAATAGTCCATCAGCTTTACGTGGATGAAATGGAAATTCCATTAGCAAATGATTAAGACTGATGTCTACGCTTAAAAGAAAGATTGACCTGTCCATACAAAAGGAGTCATTTGTGGAGAATTACCCAGCAGGATTAATATAAAATATTATGAAATGTTGAAGGTATCTAAGAAAAAAAGTTTTTACTCATAGCAAATTGCAATACCCTAGACATCTGCAAAGGCCTTTTTTCTCTCAATATTTCTAACTTTTGGCTGTTTCTCTTTTTACTTCTAATGGACAATTGGCTCATTTCATATGGATGGTCTTCTTCTTTTTCTTTTTAACTCTTTTTTTCCCCAGTTTTGTGGAAGTTATGATCTTTTCTCTGCTAAAGCGAAGGTTTTTGGGTGAGAAAAAGGAGAGAATATATTTCATACAATTTTAAATCTGTGTTTTTGTTATTGTTACAAGCAGTTGTTCAGAGCCTCAAAGAAACTGACATAATTTCTTGTCATGCTGAACGAATCATTTTCAAATGGAAGAGTGTACGATGCGATGCGAAAAGAGTTTCTGTATAAGTGTGATTTGGGGGGGGGGGGTATATCATAGAGGGTTTGAGGAAAATATTATTTCTTTTCAATCTAAGACATGGAAATCTCTCTCACATACACATATACATGTTTTATATGTGTATACCTTTGTGTGTGTGTGTTACATATTAATATTATATTATTTTATCTATTTTTTTTTTTTTGTAAAGAGTTTAAAAAAAAATTTAGTTTGAAATATTTGTATAAAGATTAAACCGTTTGATGGATGAAAGAGACCAAATCAATAGTTCTTGATGGGCATGCTTAATTCATGTTCAGAACTTCTTCAAATAGCCTTTCCATCCAGAGCTTGTACTCATTATGATTATTCGGATGAGATAAAAACTTTTCTTTGTGTGTGTGTGTGTGTGTGTGTGTGTGAATCTCATGGATGCCACTCATTTCCTCTTTCTGAACAGTAATACTATGTTTATTCAGTCGCCTTTGACCAGTCCAAATGAATCACAAGTTGTATTTTGAACTTCTTAAGTGGTAGGATAAATAGATGCGGAGAAGTTGCTTCTGCTTCAAGATTTTATCCCTTTTAAACAGAGAAAAACGAAGTTAAAATGCCTGTCAAAAACACTTTGTTTGCAACATTGGACTTATTAGGACTGGTCTTAAGACATGGCAGTCTCAGGAAGTAAAGTTCCCGAGACATCTCTCTGTTTCACAAGATGGTGCTTTAAGCTCGCAATTTAGTCTTCTTCTCAAACTGCCATCTCAGATACGAAAAGTCTCCATTTCAGTTCTCAAAAGTCCCCATTTCTCTTGAAATGTATAGCCATCTCATAAATCATAATTGTCAAAAAAATGACACATTTTAGAAATATATGTCCCAAGCAACTGTTTCATCTTTCACAATAATTTTTTAGAGGCTTTAAATGTCAGCATTTCAATCCATTTTTATCTACAACTCATACAATTTTCACCATCACATCCAGCTTAATATTTAAATTCTGGACACTATAAGGTGTCTAAAATATGAGAATGTGTAATTTGCATTGTGTAAGTTATTTGGAAAGCTTTTTAAACATCTGATATTCATGTCGTTGATATCTATTTTTGCAGATAAGTTTATTTTGGAAGCAGGTATTAGGCACAGTTTTGTTCAATATGAAAGATATATTACAGTTGTATTAATATTGAAAGGTATTCTATTTTTTTACTTCTTCACCATCCTCATCACTCAATTGACCTTGGGGGGGGGATAGTCGTAAAAGAAATCATTGTTTCCTGTTTTGTCCTGCTTTTTAAATGATTGATTCGTATGTTGTAAGAGGGCGCATATCTAAATTTTCATTGTTTATTTTTAAATGCATTTTCTTATTTGTTCAAGTGACTCTATATTTATGATAAGGGTTCTTAGTAATTGTGAGGCAAGCAGGGTAAATCAGTCACACTTTGACCAGGACATTTCTGTACCTGAGTCTTTTAATAATAAAGATTCACAAAAGCGCTCAGAATGTTATATTCTAACTTGTATTTGACAGATAGGAATAGAGACATAACATTTTATATAGAAGTACAGACTATAAGCTTTCATATTGTTCTGAATATGTGATTTGTCACTGACTTGCCCTGGTTGTCTCACTTTTAATGTTTGATCATGTCCTTTTTTTTCTGTATGGTTGTTTCCTTTTTCATGATTTACGCAATGGGCAGTCCTAGTAACTTTCTCTGGTAATTTTTTTTAAAATGTCAACTTATAAAATTGCATACTGTCTCTTCATGAGCCTAAGGGGAATACACATTTGTGATTGCCTTTTTTCTGGTTAACAATAAGAGAGCATATATTTACTTCAGGAGCAGTGCATTTTTTATTTACTATTGTTATTAAAAAACTTTTTTTTTTTTTTTTAATTTGTAAGGGTTGACAGAAATGGAAACAATAGACCACTGTTTTATTATTATTATTATTATTATTTCTTTATTTCTTTTTTTTCTTTTTGGTCTTTGAAGTTAGTTGTTGTGAACTAATTAACAGTTTGAAAGCAAATGTTTGCAGGAAAGCTTACAAAGAAATAGTTCAAGAGATAACGCTAGTCTTTGTAAGCTTGTATAAAAAAGTGTGATAAATCAAAAGAAATGAAAGGAAGCTTTGAATTTATTTTGAAAAAAAAAAAAGCAGGCGATATGTTGTTAGTTAATGTGTATGTTTTGTTATTGGAATTTTAAAAAAATCATGCATTATGCTGATCATCAATGTATGTGCTTACTTTTTAAATGTGTCTATTTTCCTTTCAAAAGTTTTATTTCTCTTTAAACTTATAGCAATCTTACAAATCCTAAATGTTGCAAACAACAGATTTTTAGAAAAGATGTTTTTCTTAGGTGCCTTGTCTGGAACAGACATTGGCAATTGATGCTCCTCCACTCAGACTTATTCTCAGTTAACCTTATAAAGTTGTTGTTGCTACCCTTGCCTATTGCCCATGACTTAAGACTTTCTTTAAAAATTATTTTCTGTCTACCTCTACTGCTTTTGCCTTCAGTAATTGCTAAGTGTTCAAGACCCTTATGTTGGAAATTATGTCCTAAAAATTGTAGGTGCCAATTAGTGATCACTTTTTCCTTTTACAATTCATTGGACTTTTTCTCTGTTCATAATATCCTCATCATTCTTCTGATAAACTATACCCATACTGCTTCTAGTTTTCTCTGTTTCCTTGTTTGCTGTAGCACTCACTACCATATAAAAGTACCAACCATAGAAATGATAATGCTATTTACTCATGAGTATGTTTTATTGTAAATCATGGAACATAAAATTCATTGTTGTAAGCTTTTGAAGCGATGATTTTTTAAATAAACTTGAAATGTTTAACCCTATCTATGTGAGGTATTTTATTGTCTTATCCATTCGTCGGGGGTAACTGAGTGCCCCCACATTTTAGATAACAAATAGTCTTATCTGTACGTGTGGGGGTAACTGCGTGTCCCCATACTGTATATTTAAAAAAAAAATCTCTATATACCTATCTGTACGTCGGGGGTGACAAAATCACCCTATACTTTACATAGTAAAAAATACAGGGAGGGTTTCCAAAGTAACGTCAGGTCAGTTCAATATTGATTTTCTGTCAATCATTATTATGTAATCATAATATGTCAAATTGATTTTTTTGAGGAATACTTAAAAGCTGAAAGAGAAATTTCTACTTTAAGTATTTAAATAAAATTAAAAACAAGCCTAGGGGTAACAAAATTACCCCATATATGTGCGGATAGGGTTAAGTAACAGTGAATATTTCATGTTATTTGAACATAAATTATTTCGTAAATAGCTCCTAAAAAGTTTTAATTCTAGTTAACTATTTTGGAGAACTGAAAATTACAATTTTATATTTTATTACTTCATTGATTTACTCTATCTTTTTTTTTTTTTTTTTTAATGATATTCTATGGAGTGTTTGAAAATATTTACAAATATTAAAATGCACAAAAACTTCCACCCCTTAAATATCACCCTGTTTTTTTGTAATCATTTTTAAAAATCACACCATACTGCTCAAAATATAAACATAAAAACTGAGCATAGAAGGTTGTTGTTATTGTGGCAGCTTCTTGTGAACATACTGTGGGTTTATTTTGTATATTTTTGCATTAATGGAGAGAACAGTGAATTTTTCATATTTTTCACTTTTTAAAAAATATTTGGTATTTTTGAATATTCTTTTTGAAATTTGTAACTTAGCATATGACAATCACCTGGCGAGGAAGTCTAAAACTTGTCTATACCAGGCTTCAATTTTTTTGAAATTTTTTATTTTTGTTAAAAGTCTAAGGTATTTCCATTATTGCAAAGTCTTACCTTTAAATTTTAAGTTCATTTTTATGTCTATCGTCATATTTTGTGATTTCTTTTAACCTGCCTTAGTTAGAGAAATGCACCCCAAAATTTGTATTTAAATCTTCGCACGCTATTTAATGCACCCAAGGTTAAGACTCATTCGTAATTAAACTTTGCCACAGCAGAAAAGTAGTAGTTCCTCATAAAATTGATAAAAGATTTTTTTTTCATTTGTGAAAACTATATTTTTAGATTTTAATTATTCAAGCCTTTTTGGAACGTTCTTCACCTAAAATAAACGCTGTAATACAAGTATGCTTATAAAAGTTAGATGATATCAACAATAACAAAAATTCATGTATCAGAAATCTTAAACTTTTCTTTAATGATTGGGTTTTGGTTGGTTTGTTATATAGCCAGTCCACAACAAGGTGATCTCAGGCTTTTAGGTCCTCCGTCAGGCCAGGTTCTGTAATGAAGGTATTGTATAGATTCTTACCTTTTCATATAAGTCATGCTTCATAATAATTTCTTTCTTTTTTCTAGCATTTCTAATAATGAAATTGAGTGGGTTTAGATTTGTAGAAACAGTTTTGCCAACTCCAAATCATGTTTGTAAAGTCAACAATATGTAACGATATCCAGGTGAAGTTGTTTATTTCTGCAAATAATGCAGCTGAGCTATTATCATAATAAAAGAAAGATATCATGCAGTTATATAATTGATTGAATCAATACTCATAAAGTTTTTGGGTACAAAAAGCATTTCTTGTGATTTTGTGAGTATTGTAAATGGTCATTCGAAACTGTACCATTTTCTTTCATCTACTGTTTTGCTTAACGTAAACAGTGTTGAGGTTGTGACGAAGATGTACTAAAAATGTTCCTATTGACAGTCTTTTTCTTGAATGCAAAGTTTTACCACCGTCCTGTTATTGTACAATAAAATTCTTTTTGAAAGTTTCTCTTTTGTTGGATTTTGATTCTTCAATGCAATTCAAATTTTGTGTCATCTTTTCTTCATAAACCTTATTTTAGAAACTAAGATAAAAATGACTGTGCATACGACAAGAAAGTGGACACCGGCTATAAAACCTTCATTCAGATATTATAATGCAAAGATCTTCATGTCGCAGTCCTGAGTTTGAGCTCACTCCTAATGTCCTGCCATGTTGAGGTCTGAAAGCCTGAGATCATCTTGTCGTTAGGGGGCTATATAGGCTTTAAAAAACAGTAATATGATGAAACAAATGCTGATAGTGCCTGCATTAAAAAAAAATGCGAGAGTTATTAAAAAAAATAAATGAATAAATGATTAAAAAGAAATTTTCATGAAGTGATTATGCCATTCATTTTTTGACATTTTATTCTAGCGAGAGATTTATGTGATGTGGTCAATACATGCGCGGGGTAAAAAAAAAACAAAAAAAAACTTTAGTTCACGATATTAAGATAGGCTTGTGATCATTGTGCAAAGATAAAAGCTGAAAATAAAATGATTAAAATAACTTTTCAATTTGGTTCCCATTTGGCTGAGAATGTGACGTGTTATAGTTGTGGTGTCCCTTGTGCTAGTCGTTGGTAATGCGTTCATAATGATAGACCTATAGTCCATACGGGAGGGGCGTCTTTCCAAAAGACTGCTCTATCCAGATTCAGATAATAATTGATTTCATAATAACCCGGAAAAAACATAATCTATCTTTACAAGGGTGGACAAACAAACATTTAAAAAAGCCCATCTAGCTCTGATACCAAGTCAAATCCTATTGATTTTCTACATAAAGGAACTAAATCCACAAATCCAATTTGTTAAGTGTATGATGAACTATTCCAGCCTTTTAAATGGTTTTGAAGATCTCTGGGGCTTTGTCTGCATTTTTAGGTGTCTTGCGGGAGGCTATAAATAGATTTGGTTTCTCCACTTTATCTAGAATATTGCTATTACCACCAATGCTGCACTGCAAGCTGATGTTACGACTAGGGCGTGATATAGAAAAGCCTGCATTTTCAAGCTATTGCGGGCGAACGAATAGCCAGAGAGAGAGAGAGAGAGAGGGGAAGAAGAAAGAGAAAGAACGAGAGAGAGAGAGATAGAGAGGGGGGAAGAAGAAAGAGAAAGAAC
>BLXT01003087.1:233796-244298 GCA_019648995.1 Plakobranchus ocellatus
TCTCTCTCTCTCTCTCTGATTGCCTTGCTCTCGCTCTTTCTCCCATTCTGTCTGACTAACCTCCCCCTCTGTTGCTCTTTCTATGTGTGTGTCTCTCTGACTCTCCCTCTCATTCCCTCTCTCTATGCCTATCTTCGTCAACCTCAAATTTTTAGATCGTGGTCTTAGATCTAACTTAGTGGACTTGGATCTAGAGCAAGGCCTATTGAGACATAAATCCATTTAACATTATACATGATTTGTACAGTATCTGAA
Source organism: Plakobranchus ocellatus (assembly GCA_019648995.1). Lineage (NCBI taxonomy): Eukaryota > Metazoa > Mollusca > Gastropoda > Plakobranchidae > Plakobranchus > Plakobranchus ocellatus. The sequence continues at coordinate 234,052 of BLXT01003087.1, forward strand.
CATTTAAGAAATAGGAGCATTTTATACACTTTTTGCTACTAGAAAAAAAAAAGTAATACAGTAACACAATCTAATCAATGAAAGTGCTAAAAGGGGAAACCAACCAAGCTGAAATATCAGCATTGTTTTTTAAATAGGGTATCCTTAAATTTTACTGAAAATAGTTTTTCCGTTTTCTTGTTTTTAAACCAGTGAATTTAGACTGTGTGCTTGTGGATAGGGTTATTGCCCTGCAAAGAAAATATGAAGTCAGTTTAGCTAGGGCCAGTCTTCTTAGAATTGGTTACAAGCTCTTAAAAAGCAATTTAAATATGCAGTAAATAATATTCATTGTGGAAACAAACAACTTTCATTTTAATTCAAGTGTTAGAAATAGCTTGTTCACTGATTATTTAAATGCAACTCCTTCAAAATATCATAGATTTTGTCTTTACTGACATATAGGAACATTGAACAAAAAACAAAAACATATATATATAACTGGTTTTGACCATTATGAGAGTTGTATTAGATAGATGCCACCCCTGCCCCCCTTTCAAAAAAGTCCATGAATTACACCGAGCTAGTCCAAAATACTCTTTAATAGGCTTATGGATTACTCTCAGGTACAATTTGGGGTTGGCAGGTCTGCTACACTATATAAATCCAGAGTAAATAACATGGTGGCATTATCTTGCTGTCGAGATGTCAAAGTGTTGTTCCATAGTACTGATTCAACAATATATACTCAATAGGTAATAGCAAGACCTGTCTGAAAATCCTCTATACATGTATGATGTCCACCATAGCCAAATTACAGTGAATGCTGTGCAGGAAGAATAGATTAAAAGAAAAAAATTGAAATTAATCTGTACTTCTTCTGTTCTCTACAGGTTTATGAGTCAGAAGGCAGAAAAACCAACACTATCAGGCACCCGTCTGAAGACCCGGAAAAGGGGTAAGTGTGCATTGTTTCTTGAAGTATTTCATAGATTTGTCATTTAAAGTGCGCTTTCATGTTATCTCAGATTAACTTCACTACTTTTTGTATTTGAAATTCGTGCCTATGAGCACACACATATGAGATTAGCGTTTTGAATCTGATGTGTTGTTTAGTTGATTTTGATAAATCAAATATACTTATTTCAAAATCATTTTGACGAAAACAAATAATTCGGAAATTTCAAGAAATTTTTTGTTGAATGAGATATGGTTTGAAAATTTCTTCCCCTTGGGTAATTTATAAGTTTATATAAAAGTTCCTGCTTTTTCTATGAACAATTAATTTTACTTCCCTTTCTGCATTTATGCTTTCTGAGGAACAGCTTTTATGGAATGGTTGCTATCAGAAAAGGTCAAATTTGACAAAGTTAGATTATCCTAGTGATGGTCTGTTTTCATGCATATAAAACCAAACATTCTTTCAAAATAGAATAAGTGTTATTGTAGAATATTATTTCTGTCATGAATCTTGAGCTGATGACTCCATTAAAAAAAAATTTTTTTTTTGGAAGCATTGGGAAATATACTTTGAGACTAGTAAAGAGTGCTTTACTTGCATTTGACGTTTCTTATAATTTCACATGTATGATAAATTGATTATAAGTGTATATTACAGTTCCTGCTTTTTCTATGAACAATTAGTTTTACTTCCCTTTCTGCTTTTATGCTTTCTGAGGAACAGCTTTTATGGAATGCTTGCTATCTAAATTTTGTATATTTAAAAAAATGTTTAACTTGTTTTGGTCTGTTTATATTTGAAGTTGAAGGATGCAGAAGAAGCATTATTCACCATGCCTTTGGAACATATAGAAATAGGACAGGAAGGAGGCTGCATTATTAGATCCTAGACATGTTTCACTCTTTGGCTTTGACTTTGTATATATTGACTTTCTTTTCTATCAACATAAAATCGTCTTAAAGTCACTGTATCACAATTCCTGAGAGTCACACAACCGTAGTTTATTTCCTTATCACATTTTTTTTTCTCTTCTAAATATGAAAATATTTTTTATCGAATGTAAAAAAAGAATGGAAGATAAGAATTTGGAACTTATTTCAATTTACAAACTTTTTGCTGGAGTATGAGTTAGCCTATAGAGATAAGAAACAAATAATTTTACTCATCTGAAAAAGTGAGGCCCAAACATGATATGTGGCATTTTGCAAACATATCCTAATGGTAGTTCATGTGTTTTTTTTTTTTTTTTAACAAATTTTTGCTGCAAAAGTCAATCTTATGTAAATAGAATTTTTTTATTAATATAGATAGGTTTTTTTCAAGCTGAATTTTCTTTGTGAAGAAATATTCTGAGAAAAAATAAGTTTGTAAGACTTTTCTCAAAGCAAGCAAAATTTTCTTGTTTTTTTGTCTTACAGATGAAAAAGAAAAGTACGACCCAACTGCTTTTCGTGATTCCATCATCGCAGGGCTAAATACATGTGGGGGAGATCTAGAGCAAGTTTCTCGATATCTCGACAAGGAAGGCTCCAAGCTAGACTACAGGAGGTATGCAGAGGTCCTCTTTGACATACTGTTTGCTGGAGGGATTCTTGGTGAGCTTGCAAACTTCAATTGTTTGGTGGCTTTTTTCTTTTGCAGCTCTAATCTTGCAGAAATTTTAGAAGTGCTTTTTTTTCCCCTTTATCGTTTAACCCTATCCGTACGTGTGGAGTAATTTTGCTACCCCAAGGCTTGTTTGGAATTTTTAAAAAATACTTAAAATGGGAATTTTCCTTTCAGCTTTTAAGTATTCCTCAAAAATTAAATTTGACATATGATTACATAATAATGATTGACAGAAAATCAATATTGAACTGACCTGAGCATTTCCGAAACACTCCATTTTTTTTAACCATGTAAAAGTATGGGGTAATTTAATTACCCCCGACGTACGGATAGGTGTATAGTCATTTTTTTACTATTCGATATGGGAGCACGTAGTTACCCCACACATACAGATAAGACTATATTGCTGTTAAAATTTGGGGGCACTCAGTTACCCCTGCGACGTATGGATACGATAATAAAATACTTTGTACGGATAGGGTATACAAACTGAAGAGAGATGCATTTCCTAGGCAATGGAATTTACATGACATTCTTAATTACACAATGGCTTTTTTTCCCCCTTTTTTTTGTGTGTATGTGATCAGAGGAAAGGGTATTAAATTTCTTTTATGGAGTTATGGGTCAACAAAAATGTAGAGAACTGTTTTACCAATGTCATGATCGTTTCACCTATTATAATTTAAGATGTAAGCTCTGAGATATAATCTGCATCATTTGATAACGCAAAAAAAAAAAGGTTTCGTTGTGACATCATCTTTGTATTATTATTGTATGAAAATACATGTATAGCGGCCTGACAAAATGAGTTAAAGTAAAGAAGTAAATATCCTCAGTGCTTAATGTACAGAAATCCTTTTGCATGTCTATAGAAAGTTATCCACACAGAAAAGTTTGTAGTATTCAATGGTTTTCGTTTGAAGTTGATCATGCAAAATTGTAACTCGATTCATTTTGTCAGACTGCTACACATATATGGCTAAGTCCACCAGTATTGTTTACATAAAATTGTTTTATTTTAAATACCAATTGCACAAATTCAACAAAATAATAAAAATTGTACTTAATGTAAATATGTTTGATTTATAATGAGCAAGCTTGTCTAAGCTTAAAAAGTTGTTAAAAACAATTTTTGTTGACTTTGCATTCAAGTTTTGTCATGAAAATGTTGTTTTTTGTCCTACTGAAAGTAACATGGCCATGAGTCGATTTTCTATCATTGGTTTTAAAGTATTAAATTTAGCTGTTTTTATTAACGATGTGTGTTACTAAAGCAAGACAAAACCCATCTACTCTATGCCGATGTAAAATGATAATTCTAAACAAAATAATCCGAGTTCTGCGCTGCTGAAATCCCACGAGGAACGTAATTACCGTTCGTCCATTTTGTGTCAAAAAATAAAACCCCAAAGCACCTAAAAAATAACCGAATGTGGTGTTCAAACGAATGCCGCAAAAACGATTGCGTTTTACTATTCCGTTCATAAACGTAAGCCAAGGTTTCCAATTTCGATGTAAATCTTTGTTTTTGTGCTGGTTTGTACAAGCACTGAACATTTGTCCGATATCGTGGATGGGTAGACTTAGCATTACTTTAGTTATAAAGTTAGATGAAAGTAAAGATGGGTAATGAAAGTAAAGACGAATAATTCGTCCAGCGAACGTTCTTGGCATAACTCACTATAACAAATATACTCATCGATAAATTTTTTAATCGTTTGTGTAATTTCACATATTTAAAGTGTTCAGGAATAAATATGTTGATTAAGTACATCATAACATTATAGATCTAGAATTAATGAAGACATGTGAGGAATGTTCTAAGAATGGCAATTTGGTCTGTCCAAGTAGCATTCCTGACACTTGTTTTCCCGATTTAAATTTTTTAAATTGTTGTTATTCCTCACGAAGGTTCAACTGATTTAAATATTCATGATTCAAGTTTTTGACTCCATTTCAGTCAGATAAATGTAGTAGATGACAAAAAATAACACTTTCAAGTTCTACTTTTTGTCCTGTGGCATTCCTTGCATTTTTCACATTATTGGCTGTTATTACAAAGTCCTACACTTTTTCTTAAAATTTTGAATACAAGTATGTGGTTAATTGCATGGGTTACTTGTTAAACATATTAATACTATTATTTGGAAGAATCTGTATTTAGAAATACTAAAATAAGTAATGCTAGAATTAGTACCATGTTTGTCCGTGCTTTCGTGGAAACATTCCTCACAGCAGACATGCCTACCGTTCCGGAAATTCCGGATTCGTTCCGAAATTCTACCAGAAAATGACCTGCGTTCCGGAAATCCGCGTTTTTATCACAAAATCTGGAATTTCGCCGATTTGTGATCAGTCATACTCTCAGCAATAATCCTAGTGTAGATGTCTAGCGGCGCATCTCTGCATAAATAACCGATAATATTAAAGGACTTAGAGAAAAAAAATAATGGCGTTAACACTGCAACAAACTTTTCTAACTTATTAAATGCATGGCGCTCTTTGTTACACCTTTTTTCATAAGACCCAGCGTGCATCTTGCAGACTGAGGAGGGATTGGGGTGGTTTGGGGCAAACCTATCGATTCAGTACATTTATAGACGAACATCATTGCAAAGGCCTACCATGTTGCCACGTTGACGGTCGGTCATTCATTCACACTGACGTCACTCACCTGGACTAGAGTTTTTTTTTCAACAGACATTTCTTTGCGAGGAAAGCAAATACGAAAATTCTGACGGCAAATTTGAAATCAGCGACCTCGATTTAAGAAAATCATCGCGGTAGAATTTCAATTTTTATAGAAATAAAGATTTTTGGCATAATTTTTCCCGTTTTAAATCTGTCAACTGTACTATTGTAGGTCAATGGTGTGGTCGGACATGATTATCTAGACTTTGAGACTACTATGCGCGCAGTCTTATATATATCTAGAGAAGTTATAAACCCAGCATTGAACTTAGGCTCGGTGCGAACTTGTCTGATTGATGCCAGGCTCTTGCCATTGCCAGTCCTATGATAATACTATGAACTATCCATAGATTTAGATTTTAATATAATACAATCAGGCCTGGGTATCTTGGATAAGTCTAGATCTACGTCTCTTTGAAATGACCAAAAAGAAATCGGTCTACATAGAAGCTCCAATCCGCAAAAGACAACAGCATTGTACTACTGTATTCGAAAAGAATGCATCGAGGCAACCCGCATCTTAGGGATGGAAAAGTGAAATGTTTCATGGAATTTTCTATTTGAGAAAAGTTAATAAATTTGAATTCCAATGGTAACATTGATATACGTTACCCAAAGTTAAACAAGTCTTTGCAGTACGAGTAGAATGAAAATTTTAAGGGCAAATTTTCATTTTTATAATGTCGTTAGTCTAGGGCCGATTTACTCAACATTAATGTGAACAGATTGGAATGTAAGCATGGAGGCCAAATGTTAAGCAGTTGGCTTAGTGTTTGTGCCGATTTAAACAGGAACTGATATCCTCCACACTCTCCCCCGACCTAAAGGTACACCTCTGTGATTAATTGGCACTTAATCAAATTGTGTGGGTTTTTTTTTTTTTTTTTTTGTTGTTTTTGTTTAATCAGCGTCAGTTCCCGTCATATTCAGGTTTGTTCCGCATTTTTGCCCTTGATGTTCCTCAAAAAAATTTTTAAGGGTAGGCATGTCTGCTCACAAATGTTTTGAAAAAAAATCAATATTTTTCATATAAACATTCTCTTTTCCTTAAGAATCTTTGTATGTATTGCGCTCTCCTTCACTTTTTTGTCAGGATTCCTTGTGGTAAATTAAATGTATTTTTTTTTAATAGGGAGAGAAAATAAAAAAGGAAAACTTTGTCCACTTATGAAGGGTAACATTCCACACAATTCATAGCTCTTATTTCATATAATATTGATTTTTAACAAATTTTTTTTCATGGTGTTTTTTAAGGAAATAAATCAAGTACAGACATGATGTGTACTTCTGTATTTCAGGTGTTCATTTTATTGTATTTAAGTTTTTGTTTATCACTGTCACATTCCTCACATTTTTGAGTGACATTATTGCATCATCAATCACAAGTTTGTGAGCAATCATCAAGGTCTGAAACTTACATACATGAAAGATCAAATATTGCTCTTTAAGACCTGTATAGTTTAACCAATGTGAAAATAAAATGAAAATTTGACATTAATGTTACTTTTTGTAAACAATACTGGTGGACTTAGCCATATGTTTCTTAAAATTATTATTTTGACCTTATCTTCACCAATAATATATATGGTACCAAGAATTGAAACATTAAATGATATGCATGGGGATGAAGATTAAAAGATATCGAGGAAAATTCCAAGTTTTTATTTTCTCTTTAGGATTAAGATAAAAATTTCCACATGATTGATGCATGTTTTAAGAAAGTTATCTAGGCACATTTTCTATAATGTGAACATCATCTGATAACTCTTAGACTCAGAAATGCATTGATTGTAAGATCACACTTAAACATTTGTCTGAGTTAGTCCAATGATGAGCACACTACGTTGCAGTATCCTAAACCGTTGAATTATTATGCATACATCCATACTCCTGAAAAAAATCAGTTTGAAATTAGGCAGTAAGTTTACTTCATTTCACAAAATTTTTTTTCATTTTTTTTTTAAAGGAAAATTTGAATGATTAAGGAGTTTTCGATGTTTGTGAACGCTAACCAGCCCTCTTACCGCCTTGTTTTTTCTTTCTCCTTGCCAGCCCCTGGAGGCTTTATAACTGAGAGTGCTGACACCGGCAAGCCTGCCAGGTCAGATATTTGTGTGTTCAGGTGGGAAGGAGACCTTGAACAACTCAAAAACTTCTATGAGGTGAGGTCATTTTCAATCAATAAATATATTTTTTGTTTGAAACTGGGGTAAAGAAAAGGGGGCATTGATAAAATTTGTTTTTAAATGGAAAAGGAGTCTGATTTGGCTCCAAAAAGTATGAGTTTGCTTTCCTCAAAGATAAATTGTAGTGTCACTAAACATGAAAATATTTTCGACTATTCAGCTGGGATTTGCTGTGTGCAAATGACTTAAGAGTGGTTTTCTGAGTATATCAGGTTCTGGTTTTGTGTACCATAAGTTTGTTTCAAAGTTCCATCGCTAGATCTTTTAAACAACGCCTTAAAATTTCTTATCATTGCAATGGGTGATGAAGTTATTTTTAAGTTTGAAAATAATAAAATTCTCTTTAGCATGTTGACTTGACATGTTTAAAGGGTCATAAATCCGTAGCAACTAAAGTGCAGCTCTTAATACAGTTTTTGCAAACCATTCTTCATTTATCTCTTGTGTATGGTATTTCATAGCAGTTTTTTTTTTTCAACTTTATGCGCAGACTTACACTTAGTCCCAAGAAATTGTGCTGGTTCATACCTTTTTTTTTTTTTTTTGTTTTTTCTCTCAAACAGGTTTTTTATAAACTCATCCGAAGGTACAAGTATCTGGAAAAAGCTTTCGAGGATGACCTAAAGAAGGTAGAATAGATCAGAAATATAGAAATGCTGTGGCGATAAAGAAAGAATTGGTAGTGAGCAATATGCACTGCTCAGAAGGAAATTATTCTATGCACTGTGTCCGGCACCACATGCCTTTTCCAAAAACAATTAGAAAACTAACTATTGCAAAAGAACTTCAAATTTTTTTTCTGCATTTATTATTCTTGCCATTGAACTGTTAAGCACTTAACTTTTTTTTGGCAAAGAATTGAAGCAAATCAGTTAAAAAGGTATGAATCTTTATTTTTTTTTAATCTCTTTTAACCTCTCTTGGTTTACCTAATTTTTATGTGTTTCACTGTATATGTGTGCGTTTTCTTTCATGTTTAAGTCACATTGCATACTATGAAGATGCATTGACATTGCTTATACAACAAGATGAAAGTCACTGACATCACAGTGAATGTCTGCAAATGAATAGAGTGATTTGTCTCAAGGACTGCATCACTTGTTTAATACATTGGGTAAAAAGAGGGATGTGACTTGAATGAGTCTTTTAGAAAATAAACATCAGAGATTGTTATGAGCCATTAGTGTTATGCCCGCACCTCTCACCCTGTCAATTTTCACTGCCTATCTCAGTTTCAACACCAACAAGTTGTTTAAAAAAATTTCGGACAGCTCAAAATACATCTTTTACAAATTTTATGAATTTTTTATCTTGCTATTGTGCCTTCTAAATGTTTTTTTTTTTTTCTTTTTTATGGTTTAAGATTTTAGTGACTCATGAATTTTTTGTAATACCAGAATCTGATTCAGTATTTTTTTTTTCTCTTGGCTTCAGATTTTGCTATTCCAGAAAGGCTTTTCTGAGGAAGAACGGGAAAAACTTGCCAAAATCACGGGTATCATCTTGGCAAATGGCCTCTGCACGCCCCGCATTCTCTCCAGCCTTTTTGAAGACCATTTGGTCAAGGAAGGTATATGTCCTCATATTTTTGTAGCGTCAGCCTGATATTGTTAAAATTGTGTCAGCAGTTGGGGCTTTTTTTTTATCTCTTGTCTGCACAGTGTTTCAAAATAGCATCTTTCATTATGTATAAAATTCTGTAATCATTCTGACTCATTTATTGCCTTTTTCTTTTCTTCAACCAGCTCTTAGCGAAAAAAGCTGCTAATATAAAATGACTTTAGTATTATTAGGTTTGTCCCAGTTATTAAAGTAGACTTTTAACTTTCTACATCATTATGTCAATCAGTTTTGAAATTTTATTTTAGTCTCTCATATGATTTTTGAACAGTTTTTGTTTGTTAAATTCAGTATCAATGCATATACATTCACTCAGTATCTCGCTTTACCATTGCTGTTGCCTTGACAGTTGAGAAAGTCAATCTTTCCTTCTTATATTGTATTATTATCTTTGACTCTGTTTTGGGTGGCAAATTAGCTCTAAATTATTTCACGTATCAAGCGTCTTGGTTCAGAAAACAATTTTGTGTGCGTTTTTTTTTTTTTTTTTCATTACCTTCCCATGTATAATGGCATCTCAACAAGGTTTGTTTGAGCTGGAAATTATTCAGGGGAAGATGTATGAAAAGACAAGAGAGGTAACAAATGTCATGGACATTCTGTTTTTATAGAAATGTTTACGTTAGCAAAATAAAGATCATTATCAGACCTGCCAACTTTCCAATTTCGCTGGAAAAAATTCCTGTGGAGGCCTATAAATTCTGTTTTCCGGGCAGCCCTGCTAAAATCCCGTTCAGTTATACCGGTGGGCGATGGAAAGGAAAAAAAAATATCTTGTATCTTATGGACCCATCCAATGTCAACCAACATGCATGTATTCTGTACCTATTTAAATAGCATTGAACATTTTAAAATTATTATCGAAATAGCCCAAGTATCCAAATTGCGGTCCATAACGTTTATTGAACATTCTGTGTAAAGGACCGAGTAACTTCTGTGTTATTGATATGGCTTGGTGCTACATGCAGACATGCCAACATGATACTTTAGGTGTAATTCATCCCGTCAACAAGGAAAATTTTACACTTTAGCTGTTTAGCTGAGCTTTTGTGCTGTGGTTTCATTTTTTGCGATTTTCTTTCCATTCACATAATACAAAAATGTGGCATCGATTGAAAGTTCATCCTCGATGTTTTTAAACAGTCTGCGAACTAGACCGGTGTAGTTTCTTTGATCTTATACCAGGCTTGCAAAGAGTCCCC
>BLXT01003087.1:625631-637985 GCA_019648995.1 Plakobranchus ocellatus
AGGAAATTTGAACAAAAGTTAGTGATTAAACCAGAATAGCGAAAAAGGAAATTAGAATTCTAGTGTATAAATTTTGTTTCACAGAGAAATTATAGTAATCAGAAATAGGTTTGACTAGTGTTTGTAATTTGAATAGTGCGAGATATTTCATAGGCGATTTTCACTTTCTTTCATTTTTAATGGTGATGCCATAATTCTTTAAATAATAAAGTTAGTACAATGAAGGAAAAGAAGCAAAGATGCAGACTATAAGAAAGTTTAACATTTTTAAAATAAGCAGGCTGGTATGATACCTAAATTGTCAGAAAAATCCGCTGAATTGTGAAAGTTTCATTCGTGTTTTTTTTTTATTTTATGAAACAGCAAAAGTTAAGCTTTCCTGAATTGGTGGTTATTTTCATGTACAATATACAGTGTGATATTTTAAAAATAAATACTACCATTGATACAGGAAGAAAAATTAAATGGTATGATAAAAGGGAAACGAATGCGTTAATTGACCTCCATTTTAATAGAAGTAGTTTCCCTTGGCTCAATATTTTTTACTTCCGTTGTCGAGGACGCTGTTCAGTGGAAACTTTATTCTATGTCTGAAAACCCAAATTTCTTTTTAGAAAAATAGATCTAGAACTGTACTCTAAATATAATCTAGATTCTGATTCTGATCTGACAAGACGATTCTGAATAAAGGACCAAATGAAATATTAGTCAGTTTTTATACGCGTAGAGCAGTAGATTTAGAATCTAGATCCAAATTCTAGGTCTAGATTAGATTTATGAAGTGGGCCCTAAAGTCTAGTTTTAAATATTTCTTTAATGTTTGTCTTAAGTTAAAATCAAGTTATGTACTGTTAAACTATAAGATAAAACCTTAACTGATGTCGGAGAGAAATAATTACAAAATGGCAAACAAGAAAGTAAGTCGACGGATCAGATGTTGTTGTTATTGTTTTTCTTTTTCAATAAATATAGGCTATTTTTTAAAGCCTTTTAAAAGGCCCAGATGAATGTAGATTATAACTATTCAGCTTGTTGCTCTTGCATGCACCCTTTTTGATTTCTGTTTAATCCCACATGATTTTTACCCAATAATTGTCAGGGGCTCATCAATTTGACCAATAATCCTGGTTTCCTCATTTTTGTAATGCAAAAAAAAAGAATAAAAACCAAAAAAAATATATCACCCGTCCGATAAATAAACATAGATCTAGTTTTGATGTATTCAGTCTCTAGTTGGATTGAAGAGATTTTATTAGAGGAGATGAGGATTTTTTTTTTAAATATTTAAAAAAAAGATTCATTGCTTTTAAGTTTGGTTGTAGAGTTTAATGGTTGTCTAGCTTTTTCAAGGAAAAGAAAATTTATGATTTTTGGAATTTGGCCATAAGTGCAATGAATAACTTGGTGCTGTGTGATAATAAACGAAAAAATCTTATCTGGGGCCATATCTTTTCTCTAGTGAAAAGAGAGCAAGCTGTTTACTACTTGCAAACGGATTTGGAGCTGAACTAGAAAAACCTGTTCTGGCTTTTTGGGCAGACTGAAGGAATGAAATTATGATCACTTACCACTGCATTATAACCATTTCAGATCGTGGATATATACATCACAAATTGTTAACAATGAAGAATGAGAAAGGCGAGGTAACATGAACAAATGGATGCTTGTACATATGGTTTACATCATGTTATTATGTCATCAGCATAGATACAAAGTACTGTGGGATTGTAAGTTTGAATTATTAATTGAGCATATCAATATGAGTCTCATTTATTCAAAATGTTTTGTTTTGTCAGAACTTGACCAATGGGGTGTAGGATAAGGCTATTTGGAAATGGTTGGAGAGACCGATTAATATTGTATACACTTTGACACTGATCATCCTGTACAGAACTGCAAAGAATTCTTAGGGTCCATTTGCTTTATGTTGATCTTGGGCAATCGTTGACAGGCTACTCATTTTGTTGAGGCTGTCTTAAGAAACAATTCTAATAAGTTAGATGTAACAGATAATGCTTTGGTGAGCTTGAATCTGTAATAGAGAAGCCCATGTGAATTGCAAGGTCAGTTTCTTAGCCAGATGCCCACTTATCTGAAGACGGAGAACGTAAAGAAGTAGCAAGAGGTACAAGAAGCAGCACATGCTCACTTCAAACTGGTATCACATAGCATCAGTCCTTTTTCATGTAATGTTAAGGTTCAAACTATTCTGCTATACTACAGGAGATGTTTACTGCCTTTCCTTTTTTCTTTGTAACAAAGTACACCTTCAATGAATTACATACAAGAGTCACAGCCAATGCAGATATGCTTTTTTAAAAGAATGATCAATAGAAGTGGTAAATATATGGTATGAGTTTTCTCACTTTTTGATGGCAGTGTGGTCTGCGTCTCACTGGCATTTTTCACTTGGCAGGTGGCTAACAAGTCTAGTGTGGCCCTCACTGCTATGGCCCTACAGGATCACTGGACACGCACATTGTCACTGGGGACTTCATTTGGCCCCAGAAAGGTTGGCGTAGGTCCAGCAACTATGGCTAAACAGAAACTCAAGAAAGACGCAAAACCTGTAGTGGACACAGGTAGAAGCAGAGGTAAAAAGGCTGTGGGGATCCAAATTTAATTTTTTTTGAAAATTATTTACTAGGTTTATTTACAGGTAGCAGAGCAAAACAACAGCAACAAGTATCAGAAAATCCTTGCTTGGAGATTTAATGTACAATTTTACCCTTTAGATATTTTAAATTTGTCTTTTTAAATAAAGATACAAGGTTTGTTATGTCAATGCTCTTATTTGTTCAGTAACATCTGTGTATGTAATTTGAGCTAAGTGAGTAAATTTAATTCTCCCTTTGTTTAAATTTTAGTTGCCTTCTTTTAAATTCTGTCAGGGAAGAAAGAACCTGAACCTCAGCAAGCAAAGAGTGAAGTAGAATACGTTCTGGATGAGAAACCACCACCTTTGACTCTGGGTGAGATTTGTAGAGTTTAACAGATTACAAGGGAAGAAAACAGATTTGAATTAATGTTAAATAAAGCAAAGAAAACACATTCTTTTAAAGGGACATAAACATCAGTAATTAACTGAGAGAATAAGTTGAAAGATTCATTATCACTTATTTCCCTTTAAGAATTAGGTGATGCATCCAGATCTCTATGATTGAGGAAAGGCCTCATAAGTCTGTTGTCAAAGCTTGGTAAAGTAACAGGGGGATATCCATTGTGGAATGTGGAATATATTCACCCTTCACTTGCACTATAAATTTTCTATTGCTCAATGTATAAAATATCAATGAGTTAAGTATCTGATGTGTTATTTCATTAGCATCAAGACCAATCCAATTGACGAGGAGGCAGTCGTGCTTTGAATATCTTGAATCGTTGACACCGCCAAAGATTGCACTTTATAAACTAGACCACTGTAAAAGATGGACAGAAATGAAAACTATGATGATGATACATTAAACAATTCGAAAATGAAAATAATTCTTATATGAGATTTCAACTATTTTTCTGCATAATGAAACATAAACAATTTAATACATCATGAAGGACACATTTGCCAAAGATATTTTTAATGCATGCACCCCTTTTATAATCGTTTGTTCTAGCCCAGAAGTTTGGCTTGGTGGAGGCGCCAAAGCAGCTGCTCTCAGAGTCTGAATGGTCAGGGATCAAAGCAAAGTCCAACAAGCGCGAGGATTCTGGGGAACCGTGTGTGATTTGCAAGGAAGATTTTGGCCTTCAAGAGCAAGTTATTCTGTCATGTTCACATGTTTTCCACAGGGTAAGTTCATTTTTGACAAATCCCCCACTCCTTTTGAGTGTTTTTTTAATTCAATGGTTAACAAATAGTAGAAAGGTCTATTTATGTATTTTTAGTCATTATTTAAGTTTTATCACCGCGCCATTTTAAAAATAATGTAACTATCATTCATGTAATAAATTGGTGATTTTATGGATCAGTGCACACAATCTCTATATAAATACTGCTTCTATGCTTGGCTCAACCGTCTACTTAAAACTTCTAGAAACCAGGTGTGTACCTAATATCTATCATTGATAGCATGAACAGTGAGGCTTCCAGGAGTATGCACCATTCTATGTTTATCAAATCAGTCAAAACTGAGAGACTGCACTAGGATTCCGTGTAACATAGTCTGGTTTCTCTGTTCTTCCTTAAACTGATTGAAATGGTTTATTTTTTTACCTCCAGGCTTGTCTTCAAGCATTTGAGCGGTTTACGGGTCGAAAGTCATGTCCCATGTGCCGCCATGAACAATACCAGACCCGTGTCATACACGAAGGGGCCAGGGTATACAGGCACAAAGCTGTGATCAGGTGAGCGGACCAGGTAGTAGGTTGATGCAGTTTGACCCACTCTTTTCTGAAGCCTGTGAGAAAAGGCTTACTTATTTTGCCTGGTCTATTATTTTGATTTTAAATTTGTTGGAATAGATTTATAATGTTTTCATCATAAATTTGGTGAAATATTGTTCACATTTGTGATAGCATTTTCTCTCATAAATAATGTAATATTTTTCTCAACTATTTTTAAAAGCTACATAGAATATAGTAAAGATTTCTTTCAAAGTTCTTGTTTTCTATTCTGTGCGATTGTTATCTGTATTCTTGTTTGTGCTTGTAAAGTATTGATGCGGGAACTGTATGTCCTTGTAGTTTTGTGATAGTAAATTCTGATCTTGGTAATTCTTGAGTCCAGCCCATGTGAGTTGTACGTTTCATTTTGAACATTTTCAATGATTGATTCAGCCAAAATTGTATGTACAAAATAAAAAAAAATTGGATGGAGATGTTGTAATTCTCATAGGAGTTTTAACTTAAGGGTTTTAACATTCTGACAAAACATTGAAATGAAGGGGAGAGCAAATTTTGAATTACTTTTTATCTAAATTCTTGCGTGTGGCATCCGACTTGCTAGGTTTCTTCCCATGATGATTAAGTGTTTTCATCCCTTCATCTTTCTTCTCTGAATCATCAGCTCCAGAACTTAATGAGGCTCAACTCAACGCAAAGAATTTCATTAAATTTACTTTCCATTTGTTCTCCTCATTAGATATGCCAAATTACAAATTAAGTGGGTCTCTATTCCGATTGAGTCTGAATGTTTATTTCATAGCCTTGAATTTGCTCGAAGAGATTGAGCGAGTGAATGATTAATTTCCATACAAGACAGACGAAAAAACAAAATAAAAAAAATATATATATATATGTCTATAATAAACACTTTGTCATGGACTTATAATTTTTCTCATGGTTATTATTTCAAGGGTTCAAGCTGCATGGCGAGGTTATGTAGTCCGGTCATGGTACAAAAAGCTCAGAGAAACCGTTCCACCCAAAGATCCACTTCTCAAGAAAAAGTTTTATGAAGAAAAGGTGAGTATTTGAACATCAATGTCAGACAACTAGGGTGAGCTAAGTATCTGGCATTATGCATACTTTTGCACTTACTCGGTCTAAAATAAAAGTTGTTTACTGCAGAAGCTGATACAATTGTGGCTCATTTTTCAAACTCAAATATCTAATCTATTGATAGAATGGGCAAAGAGGCATGTGTTTACAAACTTGAATTGTGAGTTTATAAATACTACATAAGTTAATAACTTAATACGCCCAAACTGTAGCTCATGCCTGATTGACCCAATTTGTTTCACATTTATACAATCATAAATCAATGAATTCATGCAAGTGAATCAATTTGTTTGCAGTTCTTTTTTTAGCCTGTCTTAGTCTTTATATCAATTATGTTGGATGAAAAGTTCACATCTCTACTGAACTTAAGCTTCAGGCAGTGAAATAGTGGTGCAGGGATTAATGTGCATGCCCTAGAATCTGAATGAGCTGTCCTTTATATTGTGGGTTGGAGACCTCCATCAATGAGTACTACAAAGCCTGAGATCACTCTGATAGGGTTTGACTGTATTAGACACACAACTGTTGGCTGCCTTCCTCTTGTAGGCTGGGAAGGACAGAAGGGTTATTTTTTTATCCGCACATGAATTTGCCTGACGCTTAATTGTTACAGCAAAATAATTTTAAAACATCTTTCAAAACCTCTTTGCCCTCTCTTACTCCCTCTTAGAAGTGTTTGTATCACACTTTTATATTTTGAAATAAGAATATTTGTATTTGATCCAGAAGTCTTTATAAGCTATTTATAAATCCTTACTTTTGATCATATCTCGTCTGTGGTGAGATATAAAAAAAAAAACCAACTAATTTGAAGCTTGCAAAATTGAACCTGTGACTTTTTTCCCCTGCTGCCGCCTGCCTGTAAAAGTTGACAGCCATAGTGGATCGAATGATCAACTCAGTGGATATCAACATGTCAGACTTTCTGCAAGAGATCGACAGTAGCGTCCAGCAAAGCCGGGCTATTTTCAGTCAGTGGGACGCCGTACACAATCCTATCACACCTGAGATGTGGGAGGCTATACAGCTCAAGGTGATATTTAATTCTACTTTCCTTACGTTTCTCCTTACACCATACCTTTACACCTGACTGGCAATCAGTTTTTTGTTTTACAGTACTTGGGGATTTCTTGCATTAAGTCTTTTAAGGTTATAAAGATTCATTCTTGCCCCAATCATAAGATACTCGGCTACAATACAGCAATAAAGTTTGCTTTCTTCCCCCTCACCTTCAATTATGCACCTCCTATCAAAGAATAAAACAAAGATACTTTTTGACCAGGAACAATCACTGCTCTCACAAATGACAATGCCTCCCTCAATTATTTAGTTCACACTGCTTGATGCTTTGCAGTTTTTGCTATGACTCTTGCTCTCTCTCTCTCTCTCTCTCTCTCTCTCTCTCTCTCTCTCTCTCTCTCTTTCTTTCTCTCTCTCTCCTCTCTCTTCCTCTCTCTTTCTCATTCTCGCTCTCTGTCTCTCACTCTTTGCCTCACTCACTCCCTCTCTCTTTCGCTCTCTTTTTCCATCCCTCCATATTTAAAACATATATTCAATAAGTTTAATTTTCTCTCTTTTGCATTTCAATCCTTTTCTTTGTTTACCAGAAAATAAGCTTGCCTTGCATAATTATATTTTGGCAGTAATCAAATTGGCTTCCTTTTTTTCTCACTGTGACTACTGCTCTTTATCATATTTTCAGTATAATTATCTTAATCATTACAATATTGTCTAAATTTTTCCTCTTTTCTCCTGCTCTCCCCTGCTCCTCCTGAAATTAGGCTGTAGAGCGAGGAGACACAGAATGTCCTATCTGTCTCACCGAGCTTCACCTCAGCACCAACGCTTCTCAGTCAACAACTCAATCTAAAGAGGACACAGCACCACGGAAATCTCAACACCAGCCGAAGCAGCAACAAGAGCAGCAACAGGATCAAACCAGCAGGAGGACGACACCCAACCCGAAACTGCGCAGGAAGCTGCAAGATCAAAAGTTATTGCAGAAACTGAGCCGTGATACGGGGAGCTCCCAGGATGCATCTGACTCGACTTGTTCTGATTCTGATATCCACACTTTGCATGGAGACAATGAGACCAAGAAAACTGTCAGCTTTGATTCAAGTGTAGGTGATAAAACCAAAAGAGATTCAGAGGACTCAGAGACTGGACTGCCGCAAGCAGAGGAAGATGGAAGTCCACTCAGGTGCCGTAATCAGCACCATGCAACGTTTGTGACACAGTCCAAGCAAGAACTGGAAGGCTCCACAAGTAATAACAGGCCACGACGTATTAGGGCCACAGTTCTCCTCTCCTGTACACATGTCTTTCACAGCACTTGTCTCCACACACTTGAGGAAATGGCGATGGTGGACATGCGTAACTCTTGCCCTGTGTGTCGCGCACATTACCAGAAGAAAGTTATTGTCTTTTAAGATTTTTCATGTCAATTTTCTCAAAATAGGCTAGTAAACAAATGATACAGTGTTAAAGTAAAAAAAAAAAATTCAAAACTGTGAAAGACAAATAGCTTAAATCTATTTTTCATGAGCTGAAAAAAAAACCAAACAAAGAACAATAAAAAGATATGTATATATATTATTTGCCCTTTTTTCATTTATTTATTTTCTTTAGGACTATCATTTACAAAATACACATCCAGTCTTAGGTTGCCATTATCTCCTTCACTCTTCCCCTTTCAATCTCTCACCAACTCTGTCCTTTTTCTGTCTTTTTTTCTGGATATTTCCCTTTCCTATCCTTTCCCATGACAGCATCCTTTTCTGCTTTCCTTCTCTTGTCATGCAAAGCACAAATTTAATGAGGAAAATTATAAATCCAAGCTGATTACTTGTGAGTATCAGGATTAAAAGTCACGAATCTCAAACTATCAGTAAAAATGTATGGATTTTACACACATTGTGTAGTCTTTGTATTTCAGTTTTTTAATGTCAGAGTCTAGTCTTTTTGTATTTTGAGAGAGTCTTTGGTGATGTACCAGGTATAATGATATTTATTTACATGTACATAACTATGTATTTATGTGCATTTTAGTTGAAGCTTATTTATGAATTTCTTAATTTTATTCAGTTGGCATTTTTTGTCACCATAGCTGAAACTAAAAGAGTCAAACTTGTGTTAAGCTTCTTTTCAAAACAATTGAAAAAAAAAAAAGCAACTTTTCTTTTCATTCCGCATGACTGAGAAGATTTGTGTTTCTTATATGTGTCTCTGAGAGAGTGTACAATAGGAAAAGCCAAATTTTGTTACTATTTTTTTAAAAATAAAATATGGCCTTGCAAAAATGACCTGTGGCGCCTTCACTCACAGTACATATATTAGTATTTTGGAAAGTTCAAGATGTCAGAATTTCCTGAAAAGAATAGAGTGCTGTTTTACAACCGAATTTCTCAGAGTGAAATGTACTTTTAAAAACTAATATAAATTGTGCTAGATAAAATACACTTTACAATTTAGTTTTGGAGTCTGTGTAGAGTCCAAGGAAGAAAACAGTATCAGAAAAAGAGAGCAAAGCCTTCTATAGTGAAGAAACTGGACATATTTATAAAACTTTCTTCTTCTTTAGGTACCTTGTCTGGAACAGACATTGACGATCAAGTTCCGCCAATCAAACCAGTTAACCTCTTAAAGTTGTTGTTGCTACCCTTGCCTATTGCCCATGACTTAAGATTTTCAATAAAAGTTATTCTCTGTCTACCTCTACTGCATTTGCTTTCAATCTTTCCAGTGATTGTTAAGTGTTCTAAACCCTTGTTCTGGCAAATATGGCCTGAAAACTGTAGTTGCCTCTGTCTAATGGTTTTAATTAATGATCGTTCAAGATTAGCCTCTTTCAGAAACAATTCATTAGACTTTTTTTTCTATCCATGATATCCTCATCATTCTTCTGATAAACCACATCTCTACTGCTTCTCTAGTTTTCTCTCGGTTTCCTTGTTTATTGCCCAACTTTGACAACCATATAAAAGTACTGACGATACGTAATATGTTTTCATTACCCTTATTTTGGTTTTTATACTTATGTTTCTGTTTGAAAGTTTTGGTTTCATTTTTTGGAATTTATCTTTGGCCATGGCTATTCTGCTACATCTATCATCTGATGTTATCAGGTAACCTAGATATTTGAATTTTTAGACTTGTTAAATTTTTTAACCTTTGCTAACAGATTACACTTGGGGATAGATGATTTTTTTAGATGATCATAAATTCCATTTTCTTTATATTCATAGACAGGCCCATTCTTTTTGTTTCTTAAGTTGTTCACTAGATTCTGCTATTCAAACTGTATCATCTGCATACCTGAGATTATTAAGATTATCTCCATTTATTTTTAAACCCTGAAATATCATCAAGGTCTCCTAGGATTATTTCACACTAAAATTTTAAAGCACGTTATAATACGCTTTCAAAAAAAGAATAAATTTAGTGAACAAGAACATACCAAGAGATAGAAAGGCAAAGAAAGAGACAGACAGAGAGGTGCAAAAAAACTTACTGGTTACGTTTTGGGAAATGAGACAAGTCTTGACCTCATACAAACTGGACTATGTAATTTGTAAACGTAGACAATACTGTTACGATTACAATGTAGGTAACTGCGACTATAATTCAAAATTTGTAAAATATCTTTGAGCAAATTGCTAATGGCTAAAAATGCTTCGTTAGCAGCAAAGGACGAGAAAGAAAAAGCACGAAAAATAATTGGCCAGTATGGGGGTCGAACCCATGACATTCGCGTTATTAGCACGACGCTCTAACCAACTGAGCTAACCGGCCAATTGGAGGTGCGGGTCTCTAAAGCTTTCATATACTATAACTTTTGTACACTATCCTTCACAGTTTTTTAAAACGTTTTCTGTATCTTAAATATTATTATGGGTCTTAACCATATTTCTATTAAAGTTAGCTATTGCCTCTTTTTCATTCAGTCTTTATTCAAAAGTTTTATTCATCATTACTGCGTTGTTGCTAACCAACGCCAAGAATGATTGGGGTCACACGCAAATGTCCTGGGTCAAGTCTGTAAACAACATGGCCGAGAGTTTCGCGACAGAGATACAGTCCACGGTCGTAGTAAAAAAATTCAGATTTAGCAGACATAATCTAGATCTAAAACTGATCTAGATCCTGTATGTACTACTTTTCTTCAAATTTATACAGACATAAGTGAAAGGAGATCAGACAAAGGTAAGGTATGGAGTAGAGTATTTTTAGGATGTGTTTTCGTGGGGGAATTTTGAAGAGTTTAGGAAACTTTAGGTTTAGGCCCAATTTCCCTTTTGTGTTCACGAGAGAGAATGGGTGCTTTCGAAAGCCAGAAAGAAGTTCGACTCTTTTCTACTTTATTCCTGAAAATGTGGCCGTTGTTCAGACGATGCTGAAAGTTTTATGCTTATTTCTCGATCTATATTAGATCCATTCTCCATAAAATATTTTCGAGATTTACTGCATCAAAGATCTAGATCTAGATCTAGATATGTAGACTCATTGTTATATCTACTCTAAATTAATAGAGGTAACATCACACACCATCATTTTCGCACGAAATGAAGGAAATCTACAAAATATGTTGAAAATACACTGACAAAGAATGGCCAGTATTCATCAATATCTTTTAAAATGTTATTAATTGGCGACGATTTAAACGTGTTTCGTTGGATTGTAGTATCTGGAAATGGATGGTGTGAAGGTAAAAATGTATCATTTTTAAGCTGCACGCAGCTACCATTTGTATCAGATTTTTTAAGAGGTAGTATTAATTGCTTCAGAGTAACGATTATCTATCAACGCCTTAACAGGCTTTAGTTGCTACAGAGAGACAATTGTTTGGTTGGTAAGGATATTTTGTGACTCTTCGCTTCAGAATGACAATTATAAGGCTTTTTCACTTTGTTGTAAAATAACTTGACAGGTGAGTAGGCCTAGCCTAGATTTTTCATCAACACTCTGTAGCAATTTACATCTCATTAATTGATATATCATCACTCTGTGGCAATTAACACTGCCTTTCGTAAAAAAATATGATATTGCCATTAGAACTTTGCGTGGTGCAGGCTTTTATATATAAATGTAATTATATATTCAGCCTAGCCGTTTTAATGCTTACTGAGAATGATATGGACACTCAATCTGAGCTAAGCGCATTTGAACACGATAAATTAGAATTGTCTGAATAGAAGCATTTGAGAGTCAAACTTCCCTCATCTACATCTCAGAATTGTGTTTTAGAATTCATCACTGCCTGGAAAAATTCACGAAAAAGTTAGAAACATCAAAAAAGAAACCTTAGGATAAAATCCTAATTGAAGACAAATCTGGACTGTCTTTTGATACTGAATGAAATCAAGTGCCAAATGGATTAGGCCTAATCAAAACTCCTGACTTTTATTTATAATGTCAGACCTAGATGCAGATCTAAATCTTTATTTCAGCTATATTTAGGCATCTAAATCTAGAATTATATGCGTTTTGAAGTCTGGATCTACATCCAAATTTAAATATATCTGTATGGCTTTTAGATCTACACATATATATAATGTAAATATTTTGTCTACTTTGGGTCAATGCTTATATTATTGCCAAGGTTTATTTCTAGAGTAGCCTGATGTTTCGGTCTCATTCTGTGTCTCTGTTACACGTTACTCTCTTGTGTGAAGTATAAGGTTCTTAGCTTTTTTTTTTTACTAGACCAAAATTCATGTAAGCCTGATGGCCTCACTTTAATAATTTGGTACATGAATGTAAGCACCTACATCACTGTATTGCTTTCTTTGCAATGATACATTATTTTTATGAATGTAACAATGTAACCCCAGCACAAGAGAAGGCGTTTCTAATCTAGAGATTTTTAAAAACAGGTGCACATGTCTGTTGACAGATAATTTAATTCGTGTTGGTTGA
>BLXT01003087.1:693885-704905 GCA_019648995.1 Plakobranchus ocellatus
GGGGGGGGGGGAGAAGCCCTCATATAAGAAAGTAAATGTGCTGTTAAAGAGAGGAAAGCTAAAAAGTAGATGGGTTCATCTGTTAAGCTGGGAAATTTTAAAGGACATGTAGGTAGACTACATTCGCCTCTTAACCCGACCAGAACCATCTGCGACATTAACACCTTTCTACAGACTTTAATAGGATATGGGCTTTTGGTCAGACTTCATTCTCATTGCAACTTTGCATCATAAGAAATCAATCTAAAAATAACATTTCAAAGAAATGCCATTTCCCAGCCCTACCTTGTTCTATTTAAACACCAAAGTTTAAAAATGACTGCAGTGAGCTTGCAAAAAGAAGATATTAGTATTTCTAGCACACCTGTGTAAATAGCACTGCCAAAAACTATTCTTAACAATACATCACTTAGCCAAGGGCGTACAAATTTAATTCAGAGATGCCTACCTTAAAAAATAGTTTTCATGGAGCATATGAAAAAAATCAGGGGTTTGAGACTGAAATGATGAGATTTTGAATTGCAAGAGACATCTCTTTAGTAAAACATATTTTTTATCACACAATGTATGAGTTATAAGATCTCTTTAATCTAGTGCTGACCAAGTAGCTCAAGGTGTAAGCAAGGCAAATAACATCTGCCTTGATGTACTGCCCACTTAAGGAGTCAATGGCAAATAATAAAGGGAGACCAAGCTTGAGAAAGAGGGGAGGGGACGGAGAGGTCAAAATATCTGAGAATGTATTAAAATTAGTTGGAGATCTTCTAAGACTATCTGTACCTTTTATATCTACAAACTTGTTTGCTTTCAACAAAATTTTAAAAAATGAGAATGAAAATTTCGTCACATTTAATTTAACGAATGCCTCTTTTATTTCCATTTGAGAGCCATGTAAAAAAAAAAGGGTGGTTTGATGAGAATAAGACCGTGTTAAGAGTGAGCTTACCAGGGCCTCTCTCTGGCATGATTTGGTAACCAAGCCATCCTCCGACTTTTCCAAGTCATATTGGGCACACTCATATCTACGACACACAGCTCTGGGGATATATTTTTTAAAAGTTGATCATATAGAGATATAACTGTGAGATGCCAAATAAAGCTAGTAATGAGTTATCCAAGTTCGTTATTAAAGTTAACTCATCAAGTGGTGACCTAAAATCATTTTGCATGACTTAACTAACTTTGTTGATTTTTGCTCCTCTTGCAAATCATTATACAAAATTAAAACTCCCATCAATTCTCTTCAAAAAGCAAGGAAAAAAATGTTCATAAAATCACCATCATTTTTCTCACTGATTTTATTAGCAGAAAATGTTAACTTTAAGATTCTTCTGGGCAATTACAAGATAAGTTACACCTGGGTGTACCGTAAAACTTACCGGACTGAGTCTCCGAATGCATAATACTCTTTGAGCTGGTCTGCATACTGCTCTTCCTCTTCCAACTCTGCATCTATTGATGCCGCATAACTGATGGTAGACAACAGAAAACAATGGTTGAAAATATAGTGAGAAGCAGCAGGAAAGATTAGTGTCACCATTTTTGAATAAAAGTTCCTAAGAGAGTGAGAGAGTGGTCAGTCATTACTGTCACATTTATAAGAAAGAACATCTGAAAATTTATATCTACATTTTCAACAGCCCAATTAAAATGTCAGGCTGACATCCTACACAAATCACAACCTGTAGGAAGTTGTAGGCAGACTTAATGATTTAGGGAAAAAAAAACAAAAAAAATACTACAAGCAAAGAAAGGAATGGCTCCATAAAGATCCTTCACATCAAGTAAAAACACTACATAATCATGAGCGATGAATGAAAAGTTTAGCCCTCTCTCCTCTTAACTTTTTGACACTGAGCAGGAGGCAACCAGGGTCAGTCAGACATGAGTTACTGTGAATGTTTTTGTACTAGAGTCTTGAAAAAATTTGTACCAATTTCGAGGAGGCAAAAAAAGTAATACCTTCAAACTCATGTAGCTCTTGAAAGTTTAAAAGTGCTGACAGAACAGAGATGTATCTTTTCTTACCAAACAAAAAAAAATTGAAAATAGTATCTTTATCCAAGCATTCTGAAGAAGGAAAAATGTCTTTCAAATGCCTCTTTTATTACAGTTTTATTTGCAACGTCAAAATCAACAGATTTATCTCCAGACAGAGATTCACACCAGCTAAAGATAGAAACAAGTTCTCACACATCCATGTAATGACTGGCACTCTGGAGATGCTCTGCTATATCCTTTTCTATTGCACTCCATTCGTTGAACACTCGAGCGTAGTTTCCGTGGACTTTGTGGATTCCATACAACTTGTCACACAGTCGCTGGTGGTAAGGAAATATTGCGTTAAAGAGGCTATTGCAACATGGTTCATCAGATAGTGGTATTCTTTTAGACTTAACGCTACTTTGGTTTGAGTAGATTTTCGCTTTAAATGGGTGTAAAATAAACATTTTTAGCTTAAAGGATTCTAATGTAAAGTGAAAAATAATATAAATGACTAGCATTTTTTTCAAATAAATGCTAAAATTTCCAAGCAACCCTGAGAAATTAACTAGAATATCACTAGGATAAAAAACACCAAACTGATTGACACTTGGATTTTTTCCCTAGGATATTTTAGATGGTCCATTCTTGCATGAAGAAAAAAAACATGCACACTCAAGAAATTGTCATTATAAGAAATTTTTGTAGAGTTAAAGATTAAAAAAAAATCCAGCATTTTATATATTCTCCATTTTTCAATTGTTCACAAAAAAAGAAGAAAAAATTAAACAATTTAGCATTGCAAATGCTGGACGATTTCTGTGGCGTTAAAGAAAAATAATTGAAAAACGGGAATCTTATTGGTCATTGACTCATTTCCTATTAGTTGCTACCTGAAGACTTTCATCTCTCAAAAATTTCTTTTTCAGCATCAAATTTTAGTCAAAACTGGAATACAGATTGAGACATCAATTTTTAATGAATACTAAAACATAGATTCATTTCAGTAACTTTGTAAAAAGTTTTTATTGGATTCTGACAAAATGAGCAGTTTTGCAGTAAAAACTGTCATGGAAGTATGGGCTTTGTTTATTTTGGAGTGTAGCTTTTAAACCAAAGTGTCTCAACACTGCCGATGCTCAAGCATGGTATGAGAAATTTTGCTAAATCTTTACAACTGCATGCAAAGTGCCTCTCTCAAGAACAAATTCTGGCCCAAGAAGGCCTTTCAATTTGGGACACGAGTTTGACAGAATTTGTGTAGATTACACTGCTTTGTGTTTTGAGCTATGACTCTGACATGACAATAGTGTCAAACTAGGGTGACTACTGCACCAAAAGCAGACAAACAACCTTAACATTTTCATACTCACTGCCCTGATCTTTAAAATGTTTCCTATATTGCTTTGCAGCTCTGTGCAGTAGTTTTTCAGTTCTTCAAAGCGTCTAGGATTGGAGTTGACAAATATGAGGAATTAAAGAGGTGAACATGAAAAACTTTGGCTTCATTATAAACAAATAAACACTGCATGTATTTCTATCTTGCTCAGCAGCGATGGAAATGGAACAGGCTGGCATAGCCGAAACTTTTTAAGATATCGATTTTCTTATTGAAATTCAATGTCAATCAAATCTTCAAAAAGCAAAACATCACTAACAAAATGTGTCTTTGATAATGGTGACTGTGTTCCTCTTTCCATTTTACAAAAAGAAGTAAATATATAGTTTTCTCAGTTCTTTTCTCCATTTTTAAATGCAAATTGAATATATCTTATTGTAACATCTACCTACAAACTTGCCATTCTATGTTTATGTCAGGTATAAAAAAATTATACATCTTTAATGATTGAAAGAGTTCACATTGATAATGATGTTCTATAATGAGAAAATTGTGCACTTCTCCTTCACAAACCTGTCGTGGTTCTTTAGCCTAAACTGGGCATTTAGAGCTTTTAGTCTGGACTCTGCCTGAAAAGTAGAGAAACAGAGAAACAAAAATTACGCTATGATGCTATTACAAAAGCATAGTGGACTTCTGATCAATGAATGAACTGGTTTGGGGAGGTTAAAAATCTGACTTATCCATACATCTATGAATCTACAGAGACTTTTCCTTTACAATAAACAGCAGTAGCTACAAATGTTCCAGAAGTGTAAAAATCAACCAAAAAGAAGATCCACAAATGCAACTTCAGCTGACAGGAATGCTACTGTATCAGACAAAGGAAAGGGAGCGATAATAAGTGAAATGTTATGACAATACCATATTTGTACCAGTCCCATAAAATGAGCCGAGATGAGGTTCTGCTTAATTGACTTTACACAATCCCAGCAACCGGAGGAGTGAAAACACCTCACATCTTCATGTGGAGGATTTTCTTTACACATGCTGTAGGCTTCCTTGCTCAAATAGAAAATGAACATTTTTAATTTTTCACATTAAAATTTCAATCTGATCTCAGTGATGCAGACCCGCAATTCGACTCATTTTGTGGGACTGTTAAAACTATTAGACATTGCTAACAGGATTTTTTTTTCTTGGAAAAAGTTGGACCTTTCAAAAGTGTAGGTGCCTCATAATAGACGAAAACAAACTCGATCCTTCACTGTGTTCTCCATCGGCAAGCTTTAGGAAGAGCATTTTAGAGTAAATATCATCCCAGTGTCAAATGTAGGATTTGCAGTTTTTTAATCAACTCATAGATTTTTTAGTCAAGTGCACTTGATGGAATGTGTCTTCAATTTTAGAGAGATGCCTTTTCATCTAAAAAAATTAACAAGTAAAAAAGGAAGAGAAATAAATATTTAGTATGGATATCTCATATACATATGATTAAAAATATACCAGTAATGCACTTCCATAAACAAATAAATTGTTGTAAAATAAAAAGAAAGCTTTAAAAAAAAAGATTATCCCGTCTGAACATAAAGAAACTAAACTAGTGGACAGTGATATTTATATGTCAGGGATACCAGTGGTCTCTGAAAAAAAAGCAGGAAATTTATCGGTTAGCCAATAGAATAGATAGAAAATCAATTTAAAAAAAAAAAAAATATAAAGAAAGAGAAAAGAGGCAACAATTAACAAAAAAAGACACATTACCTTTATAAGTAAAGGGCAAAAAGTTGGAAATCTGATTTAGATCAGAAAAAGAGGCATCCCTGATATATTGTGAACAAAAGATTTGAAGAAAAGAAAGAATCACAATCTGGAATACTCAGAGGAAGGCAATAAAACTTAATGAAAATATAGATTATTAATATTTCTTACCTTGCTATAAAAGTCAGTTGCATTCACCGTGTCCCGCCAGCCTTGGTCCTACAGAGAAGGTAAAAAACATCTAGTGAGAATGTTCCTCTCAGGACAAGGGGATTGTATGAGGCACATGAAGCATGACTTTATGAAGCTATGTTACCAAAACCAAAATTACGGTTGAGAAAAACTAATATGCCAGGATATTGCTAGAGATTTGACAAGCTTTAATATCAAATACTGCTTTTTTTTTCTCTTAGAAGTGTGCACAATCAAACTAAGATGACACTGAATAATTCAAATAAGCATAGTTTTGGCATTATTTCACTTCCATTTTCACAAGTTTTAAGCCCATTCGCCACTTTCATTTGTTCGAGATAATGAGATTA
The DNA here is from genome assembly GCA_019648995.1 of Plakobranchus ocellatus. Taxonomy (NCBI): domain Eukaryota; kingdom Metazoa; phylum Mollusca; class Gastropoda; family Plakobranchidae; genus Plakobranchus; species Plakobranchus ocellatus. Next base: position 699,511 of record BLXT01003087.1, read on the forward strand.
TATGGTGAGTAATTTGTCAGAAATGGTGACCAACTTAAGTCTCAATGCATGTGGAGATTGATCCAGAAATATATCTGGATTATTTTCACTTTGTTTGGCAAAATCTTAATTGTTCCTCCTAATATTATTCTGATGCCTTTAGATTTTAGACTGCAAATCCTTTTTTTTTTTACATTATATCCTTGAAGTTGAATTTTGCTGACTTAAACAGAGTATGGTTTTGACCTAAGAAGTACCAAGGGTTGATTTTAACTGCTAACGATCTCAATTTAAATATTTTTTTGGTGCAAAAAAACAGACATTTACTTTTGAAATGAAAATATCACACCGCAACTAAATATACAGAGGCTTATTGGAAAGTCACACTTCTCAAGATAATGTTACTTAAAGAAGACCACATACTTGATGCAGGAATCCCATAAAGATTTTGTCTTGACAAAGACGAGGATGAGCAGCACACCTCAGGAGAAATATCTAAAACACCAAAAAAAGAAAATGCAGAAATGGGCTACAACACAGTCTATGCAATTATTGTAAAAATAAAAAAAAAATGCAAAGATATCAGTTGAGCCCTAACATGTTATAAATTGCAAATTAAAGACATCAGCAAAATATGAAATATATTTTTAAATAGTTTTTCTTTGTTAATTTTTCCATTAACATGACATAATTATTCCTTTTAACACTTTTTTAAAATGTCAATGCAACATTAGAGGTAAAAGAATAAAATGAATCTTAGATCTATAGAGTGACAGGAGTCTGGTCCTTATTGTTCTAGAACTACATTTTACGGCAATATTATACATATGGTAGTTCACTATAGCTCTCACTCCTATATTCAGAGATGAGAAAAGGGAAGAGAACAGGAACGGCCCTTTTTTTCTTTTCTTACCTCCAGCCCTGCTCTCCGTCGCTCGATGAAATCAGGATCAAACCGATCCATAGACACATTTTGCCATGCATATGAGGCCTTGAAAATAAAGGTCAAAAAGATAAATAAATAAAACAAGGATAAAAGTGGAAATTTAAAATAAAATAATTTAGCTCAAACAAAATTGATTCAACACATCAGAGCTCTATACCTTTTGATAGAAAAATTTTGCATCTTTATTTGTGCTTTTAAAAGTAAATGCATAAAAAAGCACAACGCTATCAATAATCTCAAAGATTTCTATTAGTCCTAAAGCATTAATTAAGAAGTAAAAACTTTCACATTTGAGGTTGAGCTGACTGAGTTTGAATGATAAACCAGAAAAAATTACTGCACTCAAATAGCTCAAATTTACAACTTAATGACATTCACTGATAAAGAAAGCTTTAATGACCAGAACTTGCCTACCTCTTTCCTCTTAAAAAGGAGGAACCAACATTTTGATCGCATAGTAACAACTTAAAAGTTGTAAAATAACTCAAGCCTGGCTATGCTGTAGCCCAATGAAAAACAGTAGAATTAATGCCAAGTCTGTGAACGACACTGCTCTATAATTGGCTATGGCAGTGCTTCAGGAGTAGCCAACCTTTTTCCTCTGTAACAGAATGAACTGACACAGATGGAGATGAGACATCTAAATAGCTTCAAGTAATACAAGCTCTGCCCCAAAAATAATGTATTCTTTCTCCATAATAGGAAGGACTACCACAGGCAGGAATGTGACAACTGAATACCTACACAGTCGCTTAAATATCTGCCCCATAGGCAGCCTACCTTTTTCTCTGGCAGAGGAGGAACTATCACAGATGGAAATGTAACATCTAAATAGTTGCGCAGAAGCTCAAACTCTGTGTATCGTCTCCACACAGATGTAGCTCCTTCCCCAAAGCCTTGCATGTTTTCATCTGTCACCCTGTAATAATCAAAACAACCATGCAGTTTCATAAAACTTGTAATAATATTGTTTATTTTTAAAGAAATTTAAACCATTTATAGATAATAATTTTCTATGAACACAAAAAAAGAAGATTCCAACTGACAAATACTACAAAGGAAATCAATTCTATAATGTAAGAAAAAATTAAAAAGATTACAAACATGAGGCATAACTCAAAACTGAGGTTTTTATTGTGCAATATGCCAATTAAGTGTCAGTTTGCCAATAAGAACTGATTCTTCATCTTAAAAGACAATCATTGCAACCCTTTTTTAAAATTGATTACCTCGTTTCTATCAAGTAAACAACAAAAGTGTCTTGCATTTTCATAGACGCAATCGTTTTTTTCTCTGGCTCGGTGACAGTGATTTCCATCCATTGCAAAAGATGAGACTGGAGAAAAAAAGAAACAAAAAATGAATAAATTATCATTCTTATTAAAACACTACTTTGACTAGAGAATTATTAAATTTTTAAAATATTAAACAGATGCTGCATCAAGATTTATGTGTAAGGAGTTCTACAAATATCGTAAAGCATGTGAAAAGTAACCTGATTTATCAATCATCAATCATCTTGAACAAAAAAACTTCAGCTACGGTATTACAAAAAAAAATTGCCAACTTGAAAAGTACACAGAGAATGAAGTCTAAAAAACAAGACAAAAACAAAAAGAAAAATAACATAAATTAGGGGGCTTTCTTTTAATTCAACTATGACAAAATGAACTCTGTAGTAGTTCTTGTATACAAAAGGTTATTGCTGCTAAGGTCTCATTATTTCTGTGGTACTCATGTTTCTGTTTTTCTTCCTATTTAACTTTGGGAACATTTAGCAAGTTTTTCAAAAACGCAAAAAAGAATTCTAGAATGCTTTCCAACCTGACATCACACTATTTAATCAATATTATAAAATTTATAATGAGGAAAGTGACATATTTTCTTTGCATCACTTATTATCCATGTCAAAAGTCATCAGTGAATGAGCTAATGAGATCAACTAAAACTCAGCTGCTTCACATTCCAAAAGAAGAGAGTGTTTCATTTTTTTCCCAAAAGTTGAAAAAACCTAACTTTTTAAACACTTTTTTTTTAGTTTTAATGTAAATTATCAAGAATTTTTGGTCAATCTTTACTATCACACCAACTTTCTTGAATAACATGCTGGGTTAAGCACCTTTAACTCCCTTACGAGTACGACTGATGCCATGTTGTCATAGGCTTAATTGACCCCAACAGTGAGAATACAGGCTCAAGTTCATACATACAGCGGTAACAAACTTAATAAGTGAAAGAGAAGCAACAATAACAACACCACTGATAGCGAGAATAATGACGAAGATGACGATGAACAACAACAACAACAGCAACAATAACAAAAACCGAAATAGTATCAAAAAGTAATCCAGTAATCAATTCATCATCAATGTTGTGCAGATGCACACCGTTTAACTTCAAGAATGTAATCACTGTCAGTGTCTGAGTCTACAACTACTTCTGCCATAAGTATCAAACAAATACCTGTGACTGGCCAACTTCATAACAGTGCTGTTTAATAATAGATCTAGTTGAGCACTGTCTGCGGCAATTCATGAGTTCTTTAAATAAATAGACTGAAAAACAGAAATCCCTCTGGCTTGCCAAAAATTGATCAAAAAGTGTATTAATTTAAATCAAAAACGATTTCAGAGCAGCACTTTAATTTCCGAAAGTACTTAGATCTACAAGCTCTCTGACACCAGCGGTTTATCTTTCACTCACTCTCAGGGATCTCTGCATGCAAGCTTTCCTCGGCCTCTTCCATCTGGTCAAGAAATTGTTGGGCCTATCCCTGGATTAGCCTGACTTAAAGAATATAGGTCTAGTTTAATGTAGGCTAAATCTAGATTAGATCTAATTTAATCTAGACTAGAGTCTAAAATCTAGCTTAGATCATCAAGTGACGAAGTCTGTAAAAAGCTCAAAGTCTATATTCTAGATCTAGATAGATGATCTTGGATTTCAAGTGGAAAAATATATATATCACCTTCTTGGGTTTATCCCCGCGTTTGTCCTTGTTTGCGTCTTTAGAAACCAACGCTGTTGCATTCTTCACTGGTTTTATATCATCTGAAAGAGGATCTGTGTTTGTTGGCGTTGGTTTCATCCCACCGTCCTCCGCCATTTTGGTTACCGCTTATCTCAATGATTGTTATTGATCAAGGCCAAGGCTGCGGATACGTACGTGCGTTTACACATAAAAAAACATTGTAACATGTTGTTGTTGTTGTTGTTGTTGTTGTTGTTGTTTTTGTTGTTGTTGTTGATGATGATTTTTTTTCTTGATGTTTTCTGATGTCAGTTGTGTACAAAAGAAGTCATTGATTCAAGAAAAACTATAGAATCTAGGCCTAGTTCAATGCAAATCTATTGCGTTGCATTTTCCTATCCCATTACTACCGTGTTTCCCCCATAGCATTTGGGCTTATTTATAGATCAGATATTCAATTGAAATAATCATTATGCCATACTAAATAATGTTCTTTCTGTGACGAAAAAGTCACCTTAAGTATCTATATCGATCCATCGATCGATCTGTCTGTCTATTTATTTATCTATCTATATATCTAACTATCTAGATAAAAACTCTCTTACCTAGGCATTTATTTCTCTTTAGAGCACCTACTACATTGTTTCTGTCCTATGCGGACATCGTCAGGGTGCAGAATGATGTTAAGGATGAATAAAATTCTAAGTATGACAAGGGTTCCACTTCGCTTCTATTTCCAAGCTCCTTGTATGAGTCGAGCACTCTCATCCCATTTTATTCAAATAAGTATATCTATCTATCTATCTATCTATCTATCTATCTATCTATCTATCTATCTATCATCAATCTATCTATCTATCTATCTATCTATCTATCTATCTATGATGAGGCGTCCTTCGGGCGGCTAGGCAGGTCGGCTAGAGAGCAGACATCTCGACTTTCGTATCTGCAATTACCCAGTCGCTTTAGTGTCGGCTTGGCCTCCCCTTTGGTTCGCTAGCCCGAGTGTATGGGTGTATGAATTCATAAGACTAAAAGAAGAGAAAAAAAAAAGAATCTCCTCATGGGGATAGCAAGAAATTTAGGGGATGTAAAACAAACAAGGATGGCGTAAAGAAGGTAGGGGTGGAGAGAAGGAAGATGAAGAGAACCCGCAACTTCATCGTTGCGACATCAGCGACGTATGTCGAATTCCATACTTTCCGATTGTCTTCCAGTCACAATAATATTTTATGTTGATGTCGCATTTTAAACCCTTTATATAATTGATTTTACATTATCAAATGCCTTTTTTTTTTTAGCCTTGCAATAGTGAAGGGAGACCGGTTAAAAAATGTGCCTTCCTTTCAAAGAATAATGATAATGTTAGGCCTATACAGTAACCGAGTATTCTCATTTGACTAATAGCTGGAAAGGGGGCACTGAATACATTCTTTGGTTTAACAAGCTTTTCTGAATTCTCGAACAACTAGTTTTTTTTTTTTTTTTTTTTTTTTAAG
>BLXT01003087.1:704968-717208 GCA_019648995.1 Plakobranchus ocellatus
TTTTTTTTTTTTTTTTTTTTTTTTTCGGCGAGCACTATTCTTTCGTTAAATTTGACTCATTCAACAGCTGTACTGTCTCATAGCATTATTTTCTTCTTCGAGGGTGTTCGTTCTCTTGCGGGTTGGGTTTTTGTATATAGCCAGTCCACAACAAGGTGATCTCGGGCTTTAAGGCCCTCCGTCAGGCCGGGGCGCCGATGGCGGGGCTTGAACCCGCGACAGAAGGGTCTCTGCAGATCTCAGGGCGGACTCACAAGCCACTGTGCCAACGATGCCCCCTCTCTTGCGGGTAGTAAGTAAGAAGAAACATTGATGAATGAAATGTTATAATTTTAAAGAAATATTTTTTTAACGGCTTAATTATTGGGTTTAATTATTGAGCTGTGTTAAAAATGTTTTCCTAGTTAAGGCAATATACTAAATCCTATTTGTCTCAAAGCAAAAAAAAAAAAAAAACGATAAAGAAATAAATCTATTGAGCCGTGAATGAATTTGAAATATTACCAAAAAGGGAAACGATTTGCGGTATATCAAGCTAAAGATAAAGAGGAAAAAGCTGTGGAAAATCACATTTGTCATGTCAGCATTAATACTTTATATATTGTTGTGGAACAGGCATCCAGGGTAAGCGTAGGCCCAGACTGGAGGCAGCAGTTCACGTGTCCAACAATACATGTTTTGAAATACTCTCTTTCTTTGGTGGGAGCGCACACCAAGTCGGCTACTTGTCGGAGCGTCGGAGCTGTCCTTTGTGGTTTACAGCCTGCTCTTACGTCAGTGGTTCTGCTGGATAAGGTAAAGGAGGGGTGCCATTACGTGACCACGCATAATTCTACTGACCGTTTCCGCGCGAAACACGAGGCCAGTCTTGTTACGCAAATTATCAAGCTAACTTGTCGGTATGTAGCGCACAGTAACTGCGACATCAGTCCCTCAAGTTAGCCATGACAAGTCGCGCCGCCTCCAGTGTGGGCCTACGCTTAGTCACACATTAGTCAATGCGAGATCAGTTTCGACTGCATCCACCATTCTCACAGAATGACTCGGAAGATTGTCCTTAACATTGCGCTGTCGTGCCCTTTTATTAATTTATTATAAAAGAAAAGAAACTGCCATCCTTCGATGTGGATTCGAGCTTAATAAAATCTCTAACCCAAATTCATATCAAATTTGAACATTACTTCGACATTGATGTCACTATTATTTCAATGTTATTTATGACAGTTAAAAAAATTCTTTTCAGTACATCGATCTTGTTTCTTTACAAACCTGACCTTACATCCCGAGCTTATTTTAGTATTAATTCAATATTATTTATCAAGCTTATTTCGAATTTACATTGATCTAGCAAATCGAACTTAAGAATAAAATCACTTTAATTTCTCAAACTCATTTTTAGTAGGTTTATCGATTGCATAATATTTCGAGCATCTTTTTTTTTCTGGTCTAGACAATCCATTGACTGATTTAAATGTACAAAATTATTTTTTCTGTTTAATAGTGGATAATTTTTTTTTTGTTTTTTTTTTTTTGTTTTTTTGTTTTTGTCACCCAATTGCTTTAGACAGCCTTCTGCATACATTGTATTCTTTACCTCCATTCTTGCCAAATCCCATGGCTGATTTTCACCATTTTGCCTAAAGATATTCTATGGAAAACAACATTTGCCCAATAACGGCATTATTATTATTATTATTTCCGATATATGTAGATAATGCTGCGAAGAAGACGATGAGTTGATTCATGCCTAACATTTTTTTACCCCATAAAATCTGAAAATTGTCGGGAAACAATTGTGCTCTTTTAAAGCATGACCACGCAAACCTTTGTGGGCAACATAAACACATTCACATTTTTGTGGATTTTATTCGTTTATATTAACATGCCAAACCAGCTCCATGCTTGTTTGCTTCTTTGTTTTTTGTTTTACATATCTCGTTTAGAACCGATTTCTTTGTTCATTCCGTCCTTTGTCTGCTTTTGTAACTATTATCTCAAATTGAACAGTTACATCAAGTAGGCAAAGTATTGAATTATTAAAAAAAAAAAAAATTCTACCGATGAAAAGTAAAAAAAAAAGGAAAAAGGCGGTCTGCGTTCCTTTATTCTAAGAGTCGAAATCAACGTCAGGCACATAGATATTGACAAAGGAAGAGCAAAATACAGAGAAAGAGACGAGAGAGAGAGAGAGAGAGAGAGAGAGAGAGAAAGAGAGAGAGAGAGAGAGAGAGAGAGAGAGGGATACAGATGGAATGAGAGACAGGAAGACATTCGGATTGTTTCAGAACAATACATATACATATACATATACATATATATATATATATATATATATATATATATATATATATATATATATATATATATATTGTGAACTGTGCTTTACTGCATGAGCTGCCTTTTTTTTTTTTAATTTTGAAATAAAAGATTTTTATTTATTTTTTTCTTTCTATTACAGCTTATACAGTTTTTTTTTTTAATTAGCATGGTTTTATTCAATCCTTTTTTTTTTCCTCTCTTGAAAAGCTCACAGAAATCCAGTGGGCCTAACCTGATTTCAGCTAGCCACTACAATAAAAAAAAAAATAAAAAAAAATTTGCATTAATATAAGATCGCTGAATTTTTTGTGAACAAGACAGTGGTCAAATATTTGCAGAGATGCATTGATTTTGTAATAAGAACAACTGATTTGGTTGTTGCAGAAAGAGAGACAATTGTTGCACAGCAATAAACATGCAGTGAGGCAAAGGTTGAGGATCTTACTGGTATTTTTTTTTTTTTACCTTTGGCGCTTGTGTGTTGTAGTAACTGGCAGCGCCTTGGATTTGGAAGTCAGTGTTTGGATCCGCCAGGCCAGGGCCCCGGTGATGGGGCTCGAACCCGCGATAGAAGGGTCTCTGCAGATCTCAGGGCAGACTCGCTATCCACTACGCCGCGGACGCTTCCCTCTATTGCCTTGTTGCCGCGAAACGTCACTACCGGCCATCACCTGGTTTCCGGGTTTTGGACTACTAAGACGTTACTGCATTTTTCTGACTAAACATTAGACCAGCGTGTCAACGATTTAGCCCATCTTTTCGAAAACAGCTTTGTAAAAAAATCGGAGTCTGTTGCATTTCAACCTGAGATACCCTTGGGTGGATTTAGAAACATGAAGTAGAGCGTAGGGTGAATTTTTTATTGCTTAATTTGATCCGTTTGAACTGTATTATCGAAAATGGAACTAGTCGGCCTAGCAAGCAACCGTAGATCTAACCTCAAAACTTTAAAATCTGATCAAACATTATGGAAAAACTTTAGAGTCAATAAGCAATAAAGGACGAATCAATCTGTGCAATAATAAATCTAATTTGTATAGCTGTTAATTTTCTATTTAGTCTGAATTTTTTTATATAGATCTAATAGAAACCCCTCAGTAGCCTTGACCGGGCAACAGTTAGTAGTGGCTAGCGTCACTATTCAAGTTCGGAAAAAAACTTAAAAATAGTATTGTGCAACAAGGCAATTTCGTTGACAAATACATATTCATAATAAAAAATATACTGAGAATATGATATAGTCAATTATAGAGGTAATGGGGGGAAAAAACAACAAACATTTGAAAATACCCATATTAATTTTATCTCTAACCATAAGCGCCCCGCATATTAAGAATTGTTATTTTAATCCCTTTTTTTATTTCAAGTTTTAAACCAACCCTCGTATTCGCGGACGTTATTAGCACTCCCGTGATAATTAAAACTAATAACACGTAATAATAAAGTGACGACCATTATCACGATCAGTACTGAGGTTGTTTGAGCTTGTGCCCGTCTTGTTGAACACAGCCTTGGAACAGCTGCTCGCCCATTGGTTGAAAGGCGAAAAAGCACATCTTTAGAAACGAAAAGTCAAAAACTGGATTTTAGCTTCAACTTCAAGATCGACTTCACAAGATATAGATCTAGATCTAGAATCTAGATCGGGAGATATTCCAGAGATAGAAAGTGATGGCTTTGGAAAATCAAATGCTCGACGGTCTGGCAAAACGAATCAAGTTGCGGTTTTGAATGATTGACTATTGTCTAGAGGGGTGGAAACTACTCACCTCTCTATGAGGAAAACTTTCATTTATAAAGCATTGAGAATTTACTTGTTTACCTAAAATTTTGAGTTGATCTCAGTGATGTTGACCCGCAACTCGACTTTTTTGTCAGACCTGCTACACAAATATAGATTCTAGACCCTAGATTCAGACTAGACGCAGATTAGACTAGTATATATTTCCTTAAATATCTAGATCTAAATGGGACAAGAATGTAGGCCCCGTCTAGGCCTATTTTCTATTGTAATGACGAAGTAAAGGCGATTTTAGTCAACTGTTGTCAACTTTGCACTGACATCCGAATCATGTGCTCTCAAAATAGAAAACTTTTTTTTTCTAACTGTTGATAATTGTAGATGAATTTTTAAAGTTGCGAGCAGTTGACGAAAATTGCTTTCATTTCGTCATTATAATTGAAAAAACAGACATGACCCACATTCTTTTTAAAAGTTTTAGCAATCTAGATTTTAGAGTCTAGATTTGTTTGAAGCCAATGGTCTAGAATTTAAATCTGATTTCTATCTTCTAATCTAGATCTCTAGAGTCTACATAAATCACAATGCCACGACGAAGAAATACACGGGCACAAACTGCCCCACCAAAACCAACACATCTGGAATTACCAGGGTTAAAAGTAACAGAGGACATGACAAGAAAAGAGAAAGAAGAGCAATTGGATATTTTTTTCAAAGACTTTGACTTTAAGGGTAGGTCTTTATCTAAAGATTGCAGATTTTCAGTATCATACGCACACTTAAAGAATGAAAATCTAGCTCTAGTCTAGATGATAGAGATTTTTCTACATATATTCTAGTCTACATGATATTCTAGAAATGGATCCTAGACTGCTCTCCGTGTCATAAAACATTTTAACCATTTGAATTTGCATCATTTGCCTTAAGAGATTTTAAATGTCATTGTTTTTTGGAGCTGATCTTTTTCAAACTAAAATGAAAATCTAATCTGGATTTATAAAAATTACTCCCAAAGTAGGCCTTTTAACTCAATAACTCCGAGCGGCCGACGGAACGATACGGATAACCGAGCGGCCGCTCCCAGCAGCCGCTAACTATATGAAAGAAAAGGGGCAGAGGGAGAAAACTCCGTCCAGATGTGGGAAAAAAATCCGGACACAAAGAGTTAACTTAAAGTGTTTAATTTTTTTTAAAATGGGAAAAAATGTCTTTTTTTTGCTTTCTAATGGAATAGTTTTTGCTAGATAGACCCTTATTAACAATTTTGGTGAAATTGTCTACAGATGTTTAAAATTGCCTACATTTTGTCATTATTAGGCCTATATGGAATATAGATCTATCTCTTTTTTGTGCACATAATTTTTGACAATTCCATATGTGATAAAATAAGACTAGGAGTAGCCCTATAAAATCTGTGGATCTATGGAAAAAAAATTGGTATAAATTATCTGTCTACCTGCATCTATTGACTAGATGAAGAGGTCTTGGGTCAAATTGAAGGCCTAGAGCCACTCACATCTAGTGATACGATATCTTCTGAATTTTCTATAATTTGCGATATGCAAGAAAATCAATTGTTACCATCACACCAACTTTCTGACTAAATTAGTTGGTTTCTCCAAAATGTGGGATGTCATTGTTATGCCTGAAAAGATTTTCTGCCAGCCATATTTGAAAAAATCGAACTCATCAATACATAAACTATTATTCTGTGAGTGTAATGGCATAAGAAGCAATGCTTTATATAATGTTTAAAAAATCAGTTTTGGGCGTGTAATCTTTCTTTGCACATTAACCAAATAAGTTCCGTACATCATAACTATGAAGACAAAATCACTAAAAAAGTGATCACCCATCAACAAATTAAGCTCATTCAATACCAAGTGAAGACTTTTTTTTTTTAAATGCAGTAAAACATGTGGCCCAATTTTGGGGTCCACCTTTTGGCAGTTACTCATGAAGGTGTTCATTTACATTTTACAAACATGCTGTGTTAAATCTCTTTAACAAAAGAGAGAGTGAAATACCTTTTAAAACTTGTGAAAATGTTAACTTTGCAAATATCAGATGTAGACACATTCACCAGACACTCGCATGGATGACTGATTGACACTAACTAGTGGCTAATACTATTATTAATTGAATACATTTAAAAAAAAATATACATAAAATGCTTTTCATAATAAATGGCTAATTAATACTAGACTTGTTATGTTTAGATGAAACTGTATAGAATTTAGGTAGACTCTCTGAAAGTTCACAAATTTTGATTTCGGCCTTTATTATTTCTTAAAATATCAAACTTTACATCATAACAGTGAAGTGTATTTTACAATTTAAGCCATAAGTATTTTCGCAAAAAGCTGTGAGACGAAAATAATTGCAAATGTCTATTTCAACCTTGAAAAAATAAGCATTAAAACTTGAAGATGTTCAACAATTTCCTTGTCTCCAATTATGACATTATCATGTGCCTCTGCATTTGAAACTTAGTACAAAAGTTATTTTTATGAGGTGAAATCCAAATTAATTTTCAGTCTTTGCCTTTCGGTGTTTCATATTGTACATTTATCAAACTTTATAATAAATTGAAGGCAAAGATTCTTCAGTTCTGTTACAAGTATAGTTTTAAATTATGAACATTTCTTTTTTTTTTCGTAGTGAAGAATTCTTTAAGGACCTTGAACTTTGAAGCTACCAAAGCCAAGCTTAAAATGAAAGGTTTCTTTACCAAACATCTGCAACAGGTCCCTGCTGTAAGTAACTGTAAAATATTTTATAATTGAAATACTTAATTGGATTGAAATTTTGTTTTAAAATGCAAGAAGTAAGCATGAGTTATCAGTTATAAATTGTTTACCAAAATCAGTACTAAGTGTATACAATGTATTTTCTTTATTTTTCTATGGTATTCAAAATTTTAGGATTGTATTTCAAATGGGTAACCTGATCAGGCTTACGTCATAAAGGCACATCAAGTCATATATGTCCAATAATCATTGTATTGTTTGATAAAAATCTTGCAGCTCATTTTTCATTTCATAAACCTATCTTTTCCACTGAAGAATTTCCAAAAAGTTCTATATTAAAAAATTATAAAAATCATATAAAATTATGAGAAGTTCTTTTGTTGATAGAACCTTTAAAATGGAATTCACTGTGAGTTTTTTATTTTGTTGATGATATCTCTACATTAATAAAAATAAATGACTGTAATTTATGATATATGTGATGCAATATTTTGTCTGTATTTTTTTTCACAGCCTTTATTGGATATGACACTTAAAGACTTTGCAGGTATTGTTTTGCGATTTTAACAATTTTTCCAAGAAACTTCGGTCTTGATTTCACATTATTTTTATAGTTCACTTCTATACAGTATGGAAAAATTCTCCTGTAATAGATGATCTTTAATTTTTATTTTTAATGTTTAGCTTTTTATGATGAACAAATTTTTAATTTCTTTCCCCATAATTCACATTTCACAACTTCTCCTTAATGATAACATTCAATTTTCATTGACTAAATCCAAATATTCATATTACAATATACTTCTGCAATAACAACAACATAATAAAGGACAAAAACAAATTATCCCAGTAAATCCTGAGTTGTGTGTGTAAGAAGTACAACTTTTTTTGCATATTTATAAATTTTATAGACTAGCTACCTTCTTGATTACCTTCCTATAATTCCTGATTGTAGTTTTATACAGATTTCCCAAACAATTGGCGCCTTTGCAAGGCATCTTCCTTCTGCTGCTTAGGTTTTATAGACAGATTAGCTAGCTTGATTGATTTTATCATCTTATCTTAGCTGTACAGACCAAGCTCCAAGTTCCCTTTTACTATAAGTGTTGTTACTTTAGAAGAATTTTGATTATTTTGACAGTCTTGTAAGTCATCTTAACTCACATTTTTCCTGCTATCAGCTTTACAAACAGCATTACTGCTGAAGCCAAACGAAAAGCAGTATTATCAATGGACTTAATACTGAAGATAATGCTCTTCATTTGATTCTGGCAGATTATTAGGACCATATCATTAGCATCCATAATCATCTGTCCTGCAGCTGTCTTTACAAATGAAAGAGGTCACACAAGGCACTGTCTTTTCTTTACAGATCTCCTCTCACTACTTCGCCATATGTACATATATTTCCCACCCCTTCCAAGTCAGAATCCATTTACAAGCTCAAGTTTTCTGCTAAAATACCAGCAATTAGATCTATTCATGAGCACCATTTTTTAAATTTAAATGAAACTTACATGATCTTAGTTCTGTGACTGTAATTCTAAATTTCATTTCTCTGCTCTCCACTTCACAGCTGCCGGTGGAACTTTTGAGGCCGCCCTCAAAGCCAAACAAGAGATTGACAAAGCCAAAATATACACAGAGATCAATAACAGAGTGGGGTATGTTGAGTTTTGAAGCTTACACCTTTCTTTTTTCTTTCTCAACTTTTTTTTTTTATTTTGGAGACAAAAATCTACAAAGTTAAAGAAGTTGTGGTTTCAACAATTGACAAGCTCCTTTTCATTTAAGTACACAAACTTCTTTTTATCCATCTGAATGCATTTTCAGTGTGATGGAAACCAAAGGACTCTCAGTTAATTTGCCGCTTTCTCTAAGAAGGGTTTTTTTTTAATTAAGTTTTGAGTTTTTCCTCGTTTAATGTGATTAATGTTCTCTTTGAAACAGTTTTTTTCAATTTTTGTAATTTAAAACAAAAGAGAAACAGCACTGAATTTTAGAAGAAAAGAAAAAAAAAAATTTTTCTTCTCACTCTCACAGGAATCTCCCAGTATCGAAAGATGATCAACTGACTGCGATTGAGGAGGAAAGCTCAGAGGAACAAACTCATAGAAAGAAAGAAGCAGCTCCAAAGTCCTCAAAACCTGAGGTATAGCTACTGTTTTTGCAATTGCGACACATTTATGGGTTACAGATTGCCAGAAATTACTAGTATATTTTTTTGGATCAGTTTGCCTTACATTAGTCTGGAATTTTGACCAAAGTTTTTATCTTCAAAATATTTGTTCATAAGCATATTAATCAGTATATTTATACATTTCAATTTGGATATTCAGTGCATAGGAGAAACAGCTTAAAATGTTTTCTTTTTCTCTTTTTTTTCTTTTTTTTGGTTCTTTTCACAATGCAAGTCTCTTGCTTCAAAATTGCGTCATCTCCATTCAGTTTTTAGCACTACAAACCTCATACAATACTGTTTCAAACCTTATTAAGTACACACTTAAACTGACGAATATGCAACTTGCGACTGATTTTGACTTGTCGCAAGATTTTAAAAAAAGTGATGAGGAAAAAAACTTAATCTGTTAACTCTAGTAATTATGAAGAACCTTTCAATGAACTGCAAGGAAAAAAAAAAAGAAACATTGCTTACTTTAAAACCCACAAAACCATAGCCTAATAATTGTGCATTTTGCTAAATATTGGACTTTCCACAATTTTTTTTTAAAGGGAAGCGATTATGATGTGTTGTTGCAGTAAATTCCACACAAGTCATGCTTGTAGCAGCACTAAATAATACAATTTTTTGCAATATTGTGACTGAATCTGAGCAATTGGAAGCATCTCTTCTTTAAAAAAAAAATTTGACTATTTAAAAAAAAAATAAAATGAACCTCTCTATTTAGAAAATAAATGTCTTGGACGCAGTCCCAATTATTTGAAAGTCGTATTTTGAATATTTTAAACCGTTGAAAATGCCTGACCTGTCTTTCAGTTTTGCATCTGTTAAAACTGGATAGAGGTATGTTCATTCTGAACCAAGATATAAGAAGGCTTTAGATTAAAAAAAAAAAAAAGGGATGTCAAAGAAGGGAAAAAAAATATTCTATTTTCTCAAAAATGTTACATACAATATCAGACTCGTCAGGGCAAAATTATGAATTTTGTTTCTTTTAATGTACAACTTAACTGGGTTGTCTTAACAATTTGCATTATATGTCTGTAAATTCTCACATATATACATTTTTTTCTTCATGCTCCTGAAGAGAAAAGGAATTACTCCAGCCCAGAGACAATCTGTCAGAGCCTCGAAGTCAAGGTGACTATGTAATCTTTGCATTTAAATAATTTATGATTTTTTTAGTATTGATTTCAGATTGTGATGTCCAGGATTTCTGCTGTTTATTTTTTTGTCGACAAACCTAGTAAGTGTCTAATTTTTTTTCACATTTGCAAGCTAGCCATAATGCTGGCCAACCATAATCGTCCATCAGACATCGCTGGTTGATGCAGATCGGCAGGAAAGCCAGCTGATGTAATTGATGGGAAAAGAGAACTAGCCAGTGAGGGAACTGAAGAACAATAAAGGACATTTTTTTTTCTTTTTGTCTCCAGTTTGACTAGGAAATGGAAT
This sequence comes from Plakobranchus ocellatus, assembly GCA_019648995.1. Classification (NCBI taxonomy): domain Eukaryota; kingdom Metazoa; phylum Mollusca; class Gastropoda; family Plakobranchidae; genus Plakobranchus; species Plakobranchus ocellatus. The sequence goes on from BLXT01003087.1 coordinate 715,416, forward strand.
GTAAATTATGCAGGAAACAAGTTTTCTGCCATACAGGCTAAGAACCAAAAAGTGTAAACTTTTGTTTCAAAAAGACAAAGCACCAGTGCTAGTATCAAATAAGCTCTGGTAATTATCGTTTGGTTATTGATTAATGCCTCCAAAGTTCATCTCATTTCCATTTCTCTCATGTATGTGGTGAAAAAAAGGTATCATCATTGTTTTGTTGTCTTAGGCTGTAAAGGAATAATTATTGCTTTTTTAATCACAATATCGCAAACAGAAAATGTTGGGAAAAGCAGATGTTTGTGACGAAATGTGCAATAGATTAGATGCTGTATTTATGTAATTATCTATATTTTCATCGACAATTTTCCGTAATTCATGCATAATATAATATAAATTTGTTAGTGTGTCATGTCTAATTCTCCAGCATGGCTGAGGTTTTTTATTAGGCGAAGTAGAGAGGAGTGTCTTGCAGTTTTATTGCAATCAACTGCCTATTCTTCTAATACTAGAGGTTTCAACAGCCTGAACTGCCTGTCTGTACAGGTCTTTCTGCTTTGCAGCCCTGTCCACTTGAGAAACAGCTGAACTAATTATATCCCAAATGAATGAAACATCCCCTCATTGCGTGCTTTTAACAATAGCATATCCTGTGTGTGCAAAACTTTTAAGAGATTTATAGAAAAGATTCCTGAAAATCAGTCAAGAAGTGGGAAAAAAAAATAGTATTTCCAAAGGGACTTTTCAATAAAGACATCTGAAAGTTTTTGAACAAAGCAGTAATAGTTGTTTTTTTTCTCCTCACATTGATCTTTTAAGATTCAAAGATTTTTACTTTTTTCTTTTATTTGTGGACCATTTCATCACTAATTTCTGAAACTTGTCTTTATTGTTGCATTTTTATGAGTTAATGTGTAAAAGCTGTCTCTCAATTTTTCTTAACTTTTTCCACATTATTTCTATGCCTGTTTAAGGTATGCGAGCAGGACAGTGAAACAAGGATGGTTATCCACACCTGCTATTACCCCAAAGTTTGACCCACGGTCAGTATGGTCATTCACTATCTTTTCTACTTCATTTGATGCATTAATGTAACATTTATGAGAGTATTTATAATTATGTACACTTAGAAGCCACATGCAGTTAAGCAAGAGATGGCAAATAACAATGAGCTTGTTTAGAAACACACATTTTTACTTGTAAACTTTCCCCTTTTTTTTTACCCTTGGCTGCTCTGAGTAGCTGTAACCCTGTGTAGGGAAATGTAAGGGCTGCGCATATATACTGTATGTGCAGCACAACCAAGTTTACTTCCTTATCAATTCTTCAGATTAAATAAAATTTTCCAAACACTGAGAATTTCTAGCAAAGATTCTATTTTAATTTTTTCTTGATTGCTAGATTTGTCTCTCATTCATTTAGATTGATTGGCCTGTTTGTGACCAACCTTTTTATATCTCAGCCATCTTAACTTATGGGGTAAATTCAGTTCAGAGAATAAATAGTTTAGCTCTAAACTGATTTTTGATACTTTTACAAAATTTGAGTTTCTATGTAGCCGTTATATGGTTTCAAAGAGCCTCACTTCAGCTCTGGGCTTGACACACCTAGTATGAATCTCAGTGCTGTTCATAATCCACATGATGCTCCCACAATATCAGTGTCTGCCCTTCATTGCACTGGAATATCCTAAAACTGTAAGCGTTGTGAGATGGTCTTATGAGAATATGGCGGGTTTCACAAAACTGGTTCCCCAAACATCCCAAATTTTGGAAAAAATAAAAGTGATTGAAAATAGTCTTATTATA
>BLXT01003087.1:965910-980743 GCA_019648995.1 Plakobranchus ocellatus
TGAATAGAAACATATATGAAAACCAAAATAAGGGTATTTGAAACATATATATATATATATATATATATATATATATATATATATATATATATATATATATATATATATTATAAGAACTTTTGTATGGTAATAAATGTTGGACAAATAAAAATAGAAATAGAGAAAAAACTAGAAGCAGTAGAGATGTGGTTGATCAGAAGAATGATGAGGATATCATGAATAGAAAAAAAAAGTCAAATAAATTGGTACTGAAAGAGGCTAATCTTGAGCGATCACTAAAAAAACCATAAGACAGAGGCAACTACAGGTTTTAGGTCATATTTGCCGACACAAGGGTTTTGAACAATTAGCAATCACTGGAAAGATTGAAGGCAAACGCACTAGAGGTAAGCAGCGAATACTTTTATTGAAAATCTCAAGTCATGGGGACTAGGCAAGGGTATATTAAGTGAGAACAGGTTTGAGCGGAGGAACATGATCGCCAATGTCTGTTCCCGACAAGTTACCAGATTATGATGATACTGTAATGTGTGAGAAACTGTTTTGGATTAGTCTATCTCTAAGCGACCGCCCGACGAGATTAACTGAGCCTGGTTAAAGATCCTGTGTGTATACTTTGTCAGTGCAGATAAAAAACCTCACTCATCATCTAGATCTAGAATGATAAGTTACGATGTCAGGGCAGAATTTTTTATTTACGCTTGGTGAGAAACAATTCTTCTCTTGAGAACAAATTTCCTAAGGTCAAAAGATTGTAGCGTTCGACTAATGCAGTTTTTTTTTCTTCACAGCAATATTGCTTTTGTCTACTTTCGTATTAACATTCATTAAATGGTTTTTATTTCGTCCTCAGTGTGTGTGTGTGTGTGTGAGTTTTACTACTTATTATTTTAGGGATTGTTGTAGCATGAGTAATGTATGAATAATATAAGAAGAACACGTTAAAGCAGTTAAAAAAAAAAAAAAGAGGTGTTTTTTTGTTTTTTTGTTTCTCAAAGTCATCCCTTGGTAATCTAAAAACACGACATTTATTAAACTTTCAGTTCACAAACCACATTTGTTAGGCATTTTAATCAGTTAAAAGGCACACTAAGTTTTGAAAAAAAATAAACAGACATTGGTGGTTTCTTACTAATTTTCAAACAGGGACAAAGAATTCCAATATATTTTTAGTTTCCTTGTGACATGATAATCATCATAAAAATCAGTTATAATTTAGATCTGGATCTAGAGAGTACAGGCACAACTGATAACATTGTTAGCTAACCTTTACGTTTGGTCTTACAATAGATTTTTTTTTTACCGCTAGGGAAGGAAACATGGTTCGCCTCCGCTAGCAGAGTCAGAATCTCATCTGTGTAGGTCCTGTCTTCCTTAGTCTGTGACCAGTGTCCATAATTTTTAAACATCACATCAAGACAGTCAAGTTGCGATGTTATAGAAGTGTTTGTATGTGTGTCTAGCAATATTATAGCAGTGACCTATGGTGGAAAGGTTCGGCAAAATAAGGTTTTTGTTTAAAGTTACATTGCTGTAATTTCTCTAGCTGTACCATTGCTTAATCAATTTTGTCCATGTTGTTCTTTTACCAGTTTTGAATGTTTTGCATATAATAAAATGTTGACCGAACAGTAGATTTCCTTACTCTGTCAGTTACCGACATATTCACTGTCCATCGCACACACACCAATACTTGTGCGCACTTAACATTTTTCTATTTTATGTCTCCTTCTTTTGTTCTCTATCTATACCTATCTTTCTCCTCAAGTCTATGTATGTATATATAATCTCTTCCCTCACCATTTATTATACTTCAAACAGTTCGTTTCATCGTTCAAGAGAAAACTCTAACTAACCGAATTAAGAACGGGCTGTGTGTAAAAAATAAGACTCTCTCATTTCTCTCTCTCTCTCTCTCTCTCTCTCTCTCTCTCTCTCTCTTATCCCCGTCCCTTTCTCTCTCATTCTTTCTCTCTTATTTTAATGTAATCGTCTGTTCATATCTCTCCATAGATTTATATCTTTATACTTTTTTGTCACATTTTTCTTTTATTCCCCTCTTTTATTATCTTTCTGTCTGGTTTATGTCTGTACTCATATTATAAAAGTTTCCTAGCTCTTCTTCGAATTTCTGTGTTGGCAAATTTGGTTCATTTGTGCAGATGTAGTTCATTGCGGGACTTTGGCTACAGAATATATTTAGAACATAAAAATGATAATGTACTTTTTTCAGTCTTGTAGCCGATGATTGTTTTAGAGCTCACATTGTGATCTAGTCTCAGAGTACACTGCTGCCATCAAGCCCGATGACTAATTCAACATGTTTACAGCCTTTCTTTATTCTCTGTAACAAAGCATATATAATATATATCAGCTCAAAAACTTACATGCGATACGACTTCATTAAAGATCGATAGAAATAACAAATGAAGATAAAAAAAGCATGCTGCATTTGTTGAGCTTGATATGTGATTAACACAGAGCGTACTATTATCTCACTTGCAGGTTCGAGTGTACAGCCGCGCTACATGGACATCACAGGTGACAGAGACCTGGTATGCTCTACTTCGGATAATACAATCGCCAGAGTCCAGGTGGACACTGATACAGTTGTTTTCCACAACTCAGGTTTGTCATTATTATAATCTCTATTATGATCCAATACTCGCTATGATGACAGAGCTTAAGATAAGAAAAAAAAATTCTGCGCTGACAGAAAAAAACCGAATGCAATTGTTGTTTTTGCAGGCCTCCGTTTAACTTAAACTCTGTTGTGAAAGTTCGCATCAATACAAATTGTAGAGGCATTTGCAGTCTCTAAAGTCTGTGCAAGCCTCATCATATCATTTGAAAGCAAAGAAAAGAAGGGAGGTAATTTTGCATGTATCATATTCTTAGCACATTATATTTCTTTAATACTGAGACAAACCTTCCAATTGAAGAGAATGTTTTCACGATGTGATATTTTCCAAGCTTGACAGGAGTTTGTTAGTAAAGTTCACATGTACTGTGTTATCTTTGGTGAAAATAATAGATACTTACTGATGACTTAAATTTCCTCGGCCATGAGAGGTTTAATGTTGTGATAGATCTATCACGCTTACAGTTATGTTTTACATAATTCAACCACTCTAAAGCAATAATTGATTTTGCTCTATTACAGATCAATCACACTAACAGTAATATTTTATTCAGTCCATTGCTTTTAATAGTGTAGAACTAATAAAGCCACCCTTGTGAGAAATCTGCACTTACCACGATAGTTTTAATGATTAGTATTTAGCCCCTTAACTCTGAAAGATGACGCACAAAAAACAATGTAAGATGTTTAGAAAGAATCTTTATTTTAGGTTTTTTTTTTTTTTTTTTTTAATATACAAGCCCGAAAATAGGCCGGTTTTTTCCGGCCCCAACCAGGATTTTTAAAGATTTTTGCCATAAAAGGAGCAATGATTGATAAGGGGGAAACTTTTACTTCAAATCTACAGACGTTCATTAGTGCATCGGAATAACCTTCTAAAGATTTGTGTCTCGGAAAGACAGAAGTTAAATACAAAGCCTCAATATCACTCCAATCTAGACTGTGGCTTAGAGTTAAGATTACCTTCAGGCCGGAAAAAAACGTCCTGTTTTTGAACTCGTATTTAAAAAAAAACAAAAAAACTAAAACAAACATCTTTCTAAACGATTCGAACTGCAGCCTTAAATTTCTCTAGGCCGACGCTTTACCTAATGAGCTAAATATTTCTCTTGTCAATAGCAGATAACTGTGTGTGTATACTTTGGAACATATGAATGCGAAATTGCAAGAATGTAGCAAGCCTCGCTTGACCAAAATTTAAAATCTCGGGACAGCGATCTACATGGTCTAAATTAACTTTGTGTGATGTTTCGGCCACGCATCCAAAAAGTTTTTTGTTATTTTTACCCTTTATTTTTTATGTGAAGCGATTTACCGTCAAAATTTATCAGCATGGTTATCATCATGATCTTCAACATATTTTTAATTTTTATCCTCATTGTCAAATGTTAATCTCCTCCTCGTCCTCCTCCTTCTGCTCCTCTTGCTCCTCCTCGTTTTACTCCTCCTTCTCCTTATCCACTTAACATCACCTTTCCTTTCTTCCTTTACAGTTCTACAGATTAAGAAACCATGGGGTGTCGACGTCGCTTCTGACGGATCGATCCTAGTCACAGACAGATCAAACAACACGCTACACCTGGTCTCATCACAAGGTGCCTGGACCAAACAGTTATGGTCAGTGCCAAGAGACAGAGACAAGGATGATAAACTGTGGATTGTATCAACCGATGAGAGAATGTGTGTATGTGTAACCGAGAAAGGATCTGTGTACATATTCGTTTGTTTGGACTGAATCTTCAAGTCGTATCTGAATATCACTATCATCTGGGTAAAAATGTATGAGCGTTTCTGGGATAAACTAATACATGTCCGTACTGTTCAACCTCACGTACATAATATCACGTGGTGTAATAGTATTTCTTATGGTTCATTTTTTTTTTATTTTTCAGTATCTATGATGGTATTATTGTGTTATGATATGATATTTTTTTTTATGTTTATCTGTCAGAAGATACACCTTGGCAACTGTTCATTTTAATAATAAAAAAGAAAGAAATATATGGAACATCAGCCCATATCTATTACGGATCTAAACCGGGGATCTGGGTCTTTGGTGTGGGCCTGAGAGTCCAAAGGGATAAATTATGTGCGCTTAGGTGTGGGCTGATTGATGGAATGGAAATAAAGATACACAAAATGTACATGTGGATAGGACTGTTCTCTTATGACATTATTTTCTATTCTGAGCTGAATTTTATAAGCTAGATTAAATTTTTTTGGGGAAGCATGCACAGAGAAAATTATATTTGTCTCGTTCACATTTACATGCAGGCCTACACGTTCTAGCATGTTAGAAGACAAAATGCCACAATAATACAGATTTTGGCTAAGCAATAATTTCATATTTTCTGTGGCTCTTGTTAGGGAAAGGGGAAGATATTATCTGCAATAGCAATGATTTCATATTTTTTGAGGCTCTTGTTAGGGGAAGGGGAAGATACTACCATGAAATCAGAATTGAAAGTTCTCTTTCTCCTACTTACTCTATATTTAAATTACTATACTTTTTTGAAAAAAAAATATTGAATGGTAACATTAATATCGTTGATGTTCTATGTAAACAAAAGGGTTTGCGTTTATACCATCAGCCTGAATGCGTATATTGTATTCATTACGTAGTTAGTTAGTAAAATAATATATGGTCTCTATTGCTGTGGCTTTAAAAGTTGATTTCATTGAAGAATATCTTTCTCTGCGGGTGTCTGGCTATAAAGCTGATTCTGTAGCTATAAATCTGAAGGAAATCAACTTATCAAATAGCTGGTGTAAACTTTTCTCTCTGTATAAAAATGTTGTAAATGGACTTATTAAAGTGTTGAGGTTCTAATTTCTCTTTCTGTAATTTTGGCTTTAAAGCTCATACTCCATTTGTATACACCCGATGTAAACAGGCTTATCAAATAGTTTAGTATATATTCATTTCTCTGTGTGTGTGTGTGTGTGTTTTGCTGTAAAACTCATTCTCTATTTGCATAAAACTGATGTGACAAGGCTTATCCAACAATTGAAGGACACATTTCTCTATCTTTAATTTTTGGCTTTTTTTTTTGCTTATCATCTAACTGTTACATTTCTGGTGTATGTTAATTTTTTAAGACTCATTGGGCATCAAGGTATTACTCTTACATATTTATGTAAGTGACCACAATAAGTTTATTCCTGTGCACAGAGTATTTGTACATTTACTTCATTGTTTTGGAGTTCGAGTAGTTAACTTCTATTCATTAATACCTTTTTGCTAAGATAATACTTTATCATTTTGAACCGGATTGTAATTTCTTCTCACTGTAATTGCGCAAGTTCAGGATTTTAGTTTCGGTGGTCACTTGCGCCTGAGACTCCGAACCAGCAGCAGCATTGTTAAATTTGATGAAAACATAGTAGTATCGTAGGAGAAAAGTTATGCTTATAATCTTTGTATGTTTATCCAGCTTCACAAAGTAATTTGAACTGAATATTAAATTTTTTAAAATTAAATACCATAAATCTCAAAAAAAAAGTGAAAAGGTCGCAAGAAGACAGCCATCACAATCCAGAAAGATAGATATAATTATTTTGCCTTATATGAGAATTTATGATTCAAAGTCTCTAAATGTATTAAAGAAATTAATGAACATGATTTAATTGAGCAATATTTTTTCTCTGACTCAGTGTCAGTTTTATAATCCATTCGATAATTGACAGTTGACGATAAACTTCCCTTGTAGATTACCGAATACTGTAATGTGAAAATATATAACTATAGCGATATTATAAATTGTGGATAGGAGATTCAGAAATAAACGTAATTACCCTCAGAACTGACTGCCAGAATGCAAGTGGTAAACCATATGAGGTAGTGACAATGGCGAATAGCATGCATCCGATTCTATTGATTCTTACAAACACTAATGTGCATCGCCTGTGTGAGGTCATGTGGAAAACTAACGTTTGCATGTTGTGTCGGGTTTTAAGGCGCCACTATTGAGTATAAATTCTCTTTGTTTGTCTCGTAATGTATAATTCATTAAAGATCACTGGAATTTTAGAATTCACTTGGATTTATTACATTGAATGTGTTATGAGATCCTAGCTTTATATTCAATGGAGTCAAATAAGCTCATGCCATATCCCTACACGTGCATTAGTGGCCACGTGTGCAGTAACTGTTAAGTTAAAAGAACAAATCGAACTGTATATTGATCATTCGAATGAGCAAATGGTATTGCTGGGGAATATTCTTCATTTTTTTTCAACTTAAGAAAGTAGGAGATCTTGCTATGGCTTCCTTATCCTCCCATGATTTTAAGTATGTAGAGGATCTTAAGAATATCAGCCTGAGACTTTGTGGAAGATGCAAATTGAAAGTATCTCTGAAGTTACCAGTCTACGCCAAGACACACTCCATCTAGAGCACATTAGTTTTACCCATCTAGACCTTATAGTCTAATTTTCATTAGAGGAAAGCCTGATATATACGATTTTATTGTTGATATCTCAATACTAATGTTCATATTGTGACTGTTTAAGAATTATATGCTTAAAATGATTGTTGGGCGGCGTGTAAATAACCACTCTACCTATCATTGTTCTATTGTAGTGATGTGTATTCTTTGTAAAAGCCATATTGCTTGTTAACACTGCAGTGTTAAACATGATACGTCTATCCTCAGCCTTATTATCGTAAAAATTCATTGCAATACAATATGACCTGCTAGTTCTTGATTTTATGTTTAATACAGTTCAATGGATGTTTTGTTGAAGGATTTTAATTTAAATCAATGAAATATAAATACTTGAACCAAACTTTATGTATTGCGTTATCTTTTTGATTATTTATTTGATGATCTGATGCTTTTTTACCCTTAAGGATTGAATAAATGTAACAGCAATGCAAGCACAATTCGATAGTTTGTTCATTCCATCGGGTTAATTGAGATTAGAAAGACACACAAAGGTCACGCTCCTTCCTTAGACATCATTAATTTAGATAAGGTTTATTTGAAAAACTAAGGACTAGAGACATACCGAGTAACTTCTTTGCCTTAGAAATGTCCTTGGGATATCGGACACACTCTCCGATGCCGATAATGTCACTACAAATTGGTTTTGATGATTGGGTTGATGATAATTCTAATGACTATGGAAATGTTGAAATGACGTTTTTTGTTTAATTGTTATTGTTGTTGATATTGTTGCTGTGATTGTTGATTTTGCTGCTGTTATTTGTTATTGTTTGTTGCTAATGCTGATAAGAATGATTTTGATGATGGCATCAATGGTTTGTTATGAATTGAGCTAGACTCGGAACGGCTGGTATTGTGATTTGGCCATGTTTGCCTGTAATGCTTGGTCAGATTTTCAGAAGGCCCAAGTCAGACCTTTTTTTTTTAGTTAAGTGGTACTATTTTGGTTTTGGATTTACATCTAGGAATTTGTAAAAGGATCTCGAAGGTGTGGAAACATTGTTTACAAAAAGTTGTTAAATCATATCCATAGTAAGTGTTTCAAATTTATGAGTAAAGTGGAAAGACTTGATTGGCCAATATTTTTAGTTAACCTTGATGACATAATTCGGTTATACCTTCTTTGTTCTAGAAGTTCAAGAATGTGTTGCTTGTATTATGTTGTCAAATTAGCCTATGCATTAAATGACTAGTATTTTCTAGAAGCTGTATATAAGAATGGTTGTAAAATCGTTGAGATATAAACTGCTGTTTTTAGACAGCTAAATATTCTTCGAAGTTGATTTGCTGTTCTGAAATTGTTCTCGATTTAATCATTACACCTTTTATTCAATTTTCGGCAAGAGTTGGACTGATTTCTGTTCTTCACTCTATTGTCACAGGCGGTGTTAAACTAGATCTCTATCTAATTAGCACTGAACCGTTCTTGACAATGACGATTATGATAATGACGATGGTATGGACCATGATGGTGGTGATGACCGTGAACGTGACGATGAAAACGATGATGATGATGACCAATTTACTATCCGCATTATTATCGTCTCTTATGAATGAAGATATTGATGAAAAGATAATCAAAAGAAAGATGAGAAGTAAGATCACAAGAAGAGAGAAAATGCGGAGAAGAGGAAGACATGGATGAGGAGGAGAAGAAGGTGAATGACTAAGAAGTAAGATGAAAAGTAGAAGGAGGAGGAGAAAGATAAAGAGAATCAGGAGTAGCAGCAGCCGGAGAAGAAAGAGCAGTAGCAGGTGGAGCAGGAGAATGATAATTATTGGGAAAAACAAAAGGAACAGTAGTATGATGAAGACGAAGAGGAACAGGAGGACGAGGATGACGAAGAGTAAAAGAGGAGAATAAAAGGATAAAATAAAGAAAAGTGGGAGGAGGAATAGGTACTGGATGAGGAGGAGAAAGAGCAGGGGCAAGAAGTGCAGGAAAAGGATATTGAAGAAGAAGGTGGAGTAGCAGTTCGAGGGGGAGGAGGAAAAGTTGTAATAATTGGAGGAGAAGAAGATAGCAAAAAGGTAAAGAAAAGCTAAACAATCTAAAGAAATGACTATAAAATGCTTATACTTCCGAAATAGCCAAATCAAACATAGTTTAAAAGAGGTGACGATATTGTGCTGATGAATGCGTTAGAATTTGTGAGGCATCCTACCTACATCGAACTTCAGAACACAACAGAAAGTTTGTAGAAATAGTGCATATGTCAATGACCCACTATGCGACATTCAAAAAGACATTATGTTTGTACAATATTGCCTGTCAATCCAATTTCTTATTTTGAACCCCGTTCTTAAGTGACGGTTTTCTGGTGTTACAGAAAGTGGCAAATGATAGAAAATATTACAAAGAATCCTGCTTAAAAAAGCCCATCGCCCTCAGCCTTGGAAGAAGAAGAAACTTTGCATCTTTTCCGTTTGCTACGTAACGTGTTCATGTTAACATAAGACAATTAAAAAAAACTTATTCTGGTTAATTTTGTTTGCGCCACGGTGAAAATCAAACTTGACTGAAAAAAATTTGAATTTTTGCTTAAAATATAGCACTCAGTCTCTTCTTCTTCTTCAGGTACCTTGTCTGGAACAGACATTGGCGATCATGTTCCTCCACTCAAACCTATTCTCAGTTTACTTAATAAAGTTGTTATTGCTACCCTTATGTATTGCCCCTGACTTAAGACTTTCAATAAAAGTTATTCTCTGTCTACCTCAAATGCGTTTGCCTTCAATTTTTCCAGTGGTTGCTAAGTGTTCTAAATCCTGTTTTGGCAAACATGGCCTAAAAACTGTAGTTGCCTCCGTCTTATTGTTTTAATTAATGATCGCTCGAGATTAGCCTCTTTCTGTACCAATTCAATTGACTTTTTTTGGCCATGATATCCTGATCATTCTTCTGATCAACCACATCTCTACTGCTTTTAATTTTCTCTCTGTTTACTTGTTTATTCTCCAACACTTACTAACATACAAGAATACTGACCATACATATGTTTTCATTACCCTTATTTTCGTTTTTATACTTATAATTCTGTTTGCCAGCATCGGTTCCATTTTTTGGAATGTTTCTTTGGCCATAGCTATTCTTTCACTTATTTCATTTGTGCATTTAACATCCGATGTTATCAGGTAACCTAGGTATTTGAAGTTTGTTCGCCTTTGCTAACAAGATTGCACTTGGGTTTAGAGGATTTCTTAGAGATGACCATACATTCCGTTTTCTCTACATTCAAAGACAGGCCCATTCTTTCGCTCTCTAAAACTACAGTACTAGAAACTTTTGGAGTTGTTCGCCAGATTCTGATATCGAAACTGTATCAGCTGCATACCTGACATTATTAAGATTCTCACCATTTATTTTTCAGCCTGAAATATCATCAAGATTCCTTAAGATTATTTCACTATATAGGTTAAAAAGGCTAAGAGACTTTACATATCCCTGCCTCACATTTTATTTGTCAGTTTATTCGTCATAAAATCAACATCTCTGAAAATCACTTGTTTTGGTCAATCTCTCTCAAATGGACACTGTACAGACTTGTGGATGACCCAAAACTTTCACAGAATGAACCCACACAAACATGATAATTTTAAATTTCAACAACCTTCTTTTTTAGGAACGTTAATTTGCCGATCCATCTTTTCAAGGTTTTTTTTTTTAAATACTAAGGAACAGAGACTTAATTTTTAATAATAATTTTATTTAGATAATAAGTCTGAAAAATATAAAATGAAGAACAACAGGCCAGACGAGTATGCGAATCATAGACCCTTCTTTTGTTTATCTCACAAACAACTGAATCCTTTGGAAGCAAAAGAAAACGTGAGGTATTTCGTCTCGAAGCATCACAGTCAAATGCATTTTCCAACATGCATATTCAGACCGCGTTGTGACACTCAAGTGGAATAAAGTACTCACATCTGAACATGAAGCAAAGGGAAAAAGAATAATTCATCCGTCTCAATTTTCCCATTAAAGATATATTTGTCCTTTTGAAAAGAGATATTACTTGCGTACCACAACAGAACTTCTTAACCGAAATTTTCCTGAGAGTTAAATATTAAAATCAGTTGGAAAACAGAGGGCTTTATTAGATTGCTTGATGCAATCCCACACTGTTCGGCAGGGCTAGTTTGAGCTAGAAAAGAAAAACTTTATAAAAGGAAGGAAGAATTATTAGGCATATTTTATACACACTTCTTTATATATATATATATATATATATATACATATTTATATTTATTTATTTTCATATACCTTTAACTCTGGAAATGTTAAATACGATGAGACTTTCAGCATTTAATTGTAGTGTCATATTCTTGTTTTAAAAGGGAACATCTATTTTTTAACCACAACAACGAAAAACTCAGAGTGGCATACATTGACAGAGAGGGGCAACCGATTGTTTAGGTCACCTGACACCGTACGAGTACAACGCTTTCGCTAGCAAAGCTATAGCAAAACGGCAAGGCAGGACCTTATGGCAGGATTTACATAATGCACCGTGTTTATTTTTTAGTCAATTTAAAATATAACACAACAGATTATTGTGATCTGCTCAATGACACATGTAAAATTTTAAAGTAACAATTTTGCGTTAAGCTTATATTAGTCGCATAAACATAGAGAAATGAAATGCTTTGATATAAGTCTCACTGCTTGATCAAGACCAGCGTGCATTCAAAGAATGATAAAAATAAAACAAAAGTATAAAATTATCTCTATGGTCCATAACCTCAATTTGGTTTGCACATACATCAAAATTTATACACAATTTCGTCAAAACCATTGTTAGAGTGGCTTATATTTACTTAAATTCTTTAGGTTACGATTGAAATACTGGCTGAAGGCCTATGGCGCTATGTTTTTTCAATAACTTAAGAAATTTGTCAAGGGCATACGTAACTCGCTCTAGGCTACTTTTCTAGACTAGAACAGACTTACTCTAGAATTGAGATCTAGGTCAAGAGTTCTTTGAGATCACATCTTGATCTAGTCTAGCTAACTAACGTTTTTTGTAAAGATTGAATCTCCTTGAAACATGAAACAATGGTTTAAAATTAAATCGAGACTCCAGATCTCCAGCTCTAGTCTACACAATCTCGATCTAGGTACAGATGTGCATAATTGTAGGCCTACGGTATCTGTGTACTGTCAAAGGTTACCGTTGGTTTGAACTGTTTAATGGAGAAAACAGTGGGATTGCCAACAACAGCAATATCTTTTAAATGTGTAAATTTTACTGTGAAGAGAAATGTAGGCTCTAAATCTAAATCTTGAACTAAAGCTGCTGATGTATGGCATATCTTAAATATGAGGTAAATAGTGAGCACATATTTTTTTTTCTTTTACAAGGTGGTTTCATTCTTTGCGTTGAACCGAAATGAGGTTAGTTGTGGTGCCATTTGATTCTGAAACCTGACTGTTTAAAAAAGGAGGATGGATCGTCAATTTATTAGCTCGAAAGTAAAGGAAGAAAAAAAAAATAATAAGAGACAATTAAGTCACTTCCAAGAAAGATGAGTTTACGAAGCCCTCAAACCTTTTTGGGAATCCAAAGGACTTTTGATAATGATTGTCTGGTACACAATCTTTGGGGAGTGAAATATGTACGCTGGGCATAAAGTTTGCACATTTTTTTTCTTTTGTGCATTATTAGTACGGACTATAGAGTTTAAAAAATGTCAAACTTAAAGGCAATATTAAATTGGTAAAATATATTACTCAAAAATAATTTTCCTTGTCAATGGACATCATATTTTTTTTTACAAAATGTAGACATCATTGTCAAGGACCTCCTTTTTTGCACATGCTTGAATTATTGGAAACTAGGCCCAGACAAAGTTTAAGTAAACGATATGAATCCATCGGACTTCCGAAGGTAGCAATTTAGGGACCGTAAATCAAAATTACTTAATTAATTGCAATGGTGCGTGAAATGTGAAATTCGGTTTGCCCGGGTGGATTTCTAGATTAAGATCTGGTCAAAATTCATGTAGAAAAGGTTATGGATATAGGGTTTGAATGATCTTAGTGAACATAAGATTTATTTAGGCCGTAAAATTGTACTAAAAATCTAGATCTCGCTTTCTAAAACAATATAAGGGAAGATAAGAAAAAAAAAAACAAAAAAAAAACAAGAAAAAAGCTGACACAGATCTTCGACCAAAAAAATTTGAAGGCTATAACCTTAAAAGATTTAAACTCGGAAGACCGTCGCAGAAAAGCATAACGCTCACGATACCAGACTAAAATAGTATAAACGTGATAAAATATAAAGTGAAGTATCCATATAATGTTTAATACAGTATCTTTAAATTGAGCACAAATCCAACACGAGCCTTTTATTATTTTTCTGTTTCGCTCAATTCAACCCATTATTAGTTTCTCTTTTTTGCGTTAGAAATCAATCACCCTTTTTTAGGCTTCGAATCATTTTTTTTCAATTTAAGTCATTTTGTGCCTCTCACTTCTTTTTACCTAATCTCTGTGTCTCTTTTTTTCTCCTCTTCTGCAGTGGGAAACTTGAAAATAGACTATACATATATATGTGTCTGTGTGTGTGTGTGTGTGTTTTTGTGTGTATGTAGCACTGAGTCTATGAAGTGTTTGAGAAAACCACGAATAATTTTTGAATTTTGTGTTTAAGATATCGAAAAAATTTTGGGAGAATTTCAAAGCAACCAGGGTGTGCTCAGCAATTCAGTGGTGAGGAAAATAAAAGTTGGGTAGGCGCAGAAACAGACGCATGTTCTAATTTTTTGTATCGAGAAGCTTTGAGAAAATCAACAGACATCAATTTCGTTTTTCTGTTGGGCACATGGAAACGACACGGATCTTTCCAGCGAGACAGCTAGAAAATTTAGTGTCCTATCTTCAGCAAACATTGGAGATCACGTCCATCCACTCAAATCTTTTCTCAATAAACCTTATAAGGCAGTTGTTGTTACCATTACATATTGCTCATGGGTTAAGAATTTGAATGAATTTACTCTCTGCCAACTCTACTGCGCCTCTCTTCAATTTTCCAGTGATCAATAAACGATCTTAACCCTTGTATCGCCCTATGTGTCCTAGAAATTGTAGTTGCTCCCGTCTTTTGGTCTTAATTCATAATTGCTCAAGTTTAGCTACTTTCACAACCCATTCATTGGACGGGTTTCTGTTAATGATCTCCTCATTCTTCTTTTGACAAAATATTTCTCCTCTGCGTCCAGTGCTCTCTCTCTTTTAGTAGTTTTTTGACTTAGGAATGAAGTTAAAGTGCATCAGCCAGACAATCGGCGATTAAATTGATGACCCCATAAACATTTTTAAATTAATGAGGATGGTGGAACCCAGTGGGAATAAAAATAAGATCTGGACGACTCTAATTAGGACAACTGCTATCCACCAGCGTTGCGTCTTTATTCATATTCTTTTTTTTTTCATGAATGAATAAATATTCAACGCATTTGTCATAAATCATTGAATAATGAATAAACTTGGCTCACTAGCCTGAACATTTTCTCACAAACAATATTTCCTGTAACCAATATCCATACATACAACAAATGAATTTAATACTATCATTAAATCCAGCTGTATGGTACCTTAACTATATTACACTCTTCATGCATTTCTGTACTAAATAATTATCGACTTTCCTATCTCTATCTCCTAATGTTCAGGGGCATAACTTGTATTACTTACTGCTATTATTATTATTATTATTATTATTATTATTATTATTATTAT
>BLXT01003105.1:6586-21909 GCA_019648995.1 Plakobranchus ocellatus
ACCTGCCTTATGTTTGTTGTTTGCCTTGTGAAATTCGTAAAATTATGCCTCTGGTGCATTTCTAGATACAATTTAGCCATGTTGGGTGTCATTTGTCATGAAATAGTTCATTTTTATCTAGCCCAAAATGTGAAATATCTTGCAGAAAGTGATATTTCTGAAAACAAGGGGAGGTCACTTTGAACCATTATTACTCATAAGAGGTGAGGCTCTTGCTCAAAATTTTGCTATGTTTGAAATCCTCATAAAATTTCCTTTCCATTGATATATAATAAGACTATTTTCAAACACTTTTATTTTTTCCAAAATTTGGGATGTTTGGGGAACCAGTTTTGTGAAACCCGTCAAATACCTTTAGAGCTAATTATTTTGGAGTTTCCATTCATTTTTTTTTTCTTGTGTATTCTTTATTTTTTCATTTTTGTAAGAAAGATTGGAAACTGTGTGAACTTTGATAATCTTGCACTGTAATACTATATAATTAGCTTAACTGCCATTGCTTAGCAAAATTAAATAAGCAGCGGTAGAAAAATTTGCCATTACATCACCAAGGATAAAAGCCAAAAATACTATAGTTAATGTGATGTATTATGATCATGAATTGTTACAGCAAAAGGAAAATCTGTCAATCGAAACGGCACTTTTTTGAAGCATAATGGCACTTAAAAAAACAATGATAACCAAATGAAATATATATGCCCTTAAAAAAATAATAATAACCAAATAAAATATATATGCACAGCATATTTATTGCAATTTGTTTTAAAAAAATATGAATAACTATAAGCTGATGGAGTTATAAATGATGCAATATTTACCTAAATACATATATAGCCTGTACAACCATAATTACACATGCATTATTACATACAAGTGTACCCATTTCTATAAAATTTAAAGGCAAAAATATATAATGTAGCTGTACATGACACATTATTAGAGTTTGCTGAACTTATGTTTTAATATTAATGCCATTTCTTAAATATATTTTCTTGAGTTGGTTCAAACAGCATGAAATTTTTTGTTAATTATAAAGAGAATTGTTAATGTGAAGGAGACTAAAAATTCAGAAATACATTTATCAAGTTGCCAGCTGATTCAATTGCGCTTGCCTGCCTGTCTGACTGTGTTGCAAAAGGCTAAGTAATATCTTGCAGACAGAGGGCAGAAATTAAATTAACAGTCAAAGAATAGCTTACTGTGTAAGATTTATTTTGAAAGTCTGCCAGATGTGCAAATTCCCAAGCAGTTGGTTCATCTCTCCATTGTACTTTTCATGCCCTGCAATATGGAGTGTGCTCAGTTTCTTGCCTTTTTCTGCCACTCCAGGAGATCCTGTACCCCCTAAGACTTTAAACGAAGCTGGCACCATGGCCATCTGCAACAGTGCAGCCTGGGACTCAAAAGTTGTGACCTCTGCTTGGTGGGTTTACCATGACCAGGTTTCCAAGACAGCTCCAAGTGGTGAATATCTGAGCACAGGCAGTTTCATGATCAGAGGTAAGTAGGATACAGAGCAATGAATACATATTAATAGGTTTTACACTGCCTTGAAATACACAAGCTGTTCTACAGAGAAATACCATATCTTCAAATTTTTTTCACTAGTTTGACACTTTGCAACCCAGCCCTTGTAGATAAATTCTACAGGACCTTTCCTGACAAACGGTTATGGTAGAACAATAAAGATGCAAAAAATGGTTAAAGTTGGAAGTGAGGTCTGTTATTTGCTTTCTTAATGTAAAAAATCTTAAACCAAAAAAAATTCACTCCAAAATTAGAGATGTTTATGATGAAAATGCATTGGGAAAATCACAGGTAAATGAGTAGTGTGGCAATTTCAAAGTTGGGCATGCAAGGGTCCAAGCACGCTGGAGATTTTCAAGGTTATGATAAGACGTTTTTAGGAAGATTCATAATGGTGATTAGACTGAGTACACCATGCACCTCTTTAGATAAGTAAGATTCAATAGTCTGGAAATATGCCTCTTCACCCCGACCCAAAGGTTTACAATTCAACCATTGACAGAGATATATTCACCAATGAAGTAAAACTCAAACAAACAGTAAAGTTCAATATCTAGGAACAATAATTTCAAACAATGGCAAAACAAACAGAGAAATATCAGCAAGAACTGCTCAGGCAAAGATCAACTTTCAAAAGATGAAAACAATCCTGACAAATAAACACATCTCCATCGAAACGAGGAAAAGAGCCCTCCAGTGCTACATAGAACCTGTTCTAATGTATGGATACGAAGCATGGACAATCTCAAAGCAAATTCAAAATAAGCTAGAAGCAAGAGAAATGTGGTTCCTTAGAAGAATGCTCCGGATACCTTGGACCACAAAGAAAACAAATGAGAGAGTTCTGAATGAAGCTAATAAAAGAAGATCACTAATCAGAACTATAAGGAAACGCCAAGCCACCTTTCTGGACCACGTGATGAGAAGAGGAAAACTGGAACATTTGGTAACAACAGGAAAGTTTGAAGGAAAAAGAAGCAGAGGAAGACAAAGGGAGAAGATAATGGATGGACTGGCCACATGGCTTGGACCAGGAAAAGTGTCAGATATACTGGCCGCCGTCAAAGATAGGGATTTGTGGAGGGACATGATCGCAACGCTTACAAGCAAGGCACTTGATGATGATGATGATTGACAGAGAAAATCATGGCTATGATTACTGGGATTTACAGGGCGATTTGCCTATTGATGTGTTGAATCAAGAACAAGCTATCACTGCTGATAGACATTGTGAGACTCTCAGCAATCTGAGAGAGACTATATGCCGAAAAAGGCTAGGCTACTTGAAAAGGGTGTTGTCTTGTAACACAATAACATCACCCAGTATACTGCGAATGCCACCAAATACTAGATCAAAGTGTATAATTGGGAAGGGCCATCTCATCTGTATCATGGTCCTGAATATCACCTTTTTGAATGCTAAAGTGTCATCTAAAGAGAAGTTCAACAATTACATAATTACAAAAACTGTCAACAAGTGGTTGAAATTGCTTGACAAGAATTTTTTTATAAAGGTCATATTTTTTCTTATCCAGAAACTGAGAAATGCATTGTTCATAATGGTCATAGTAAAGCATAATTAAAGGTAAAACACATGAAAGTTTTTTTGCAATAAGTTTTAGCTTTTCATTTTGTATGACTTTTCTGGTTTTCCGTGAGACAGCTTGTGTATATTAAAGAAGTTGAAATGAAATAAAAGTGTAAGGCTATCATCATTATTCAGTTCTGGAAAATAAAGTATGAACAATAACAGTATTGACAAGAAAAAAGCCATGAAGGAAAAAATATTCGAGGAGTATCCAGTAGCTCTACAAGGCCAATAATATTTTGTTTCCATTATATCTCACTATAAACAGACCTCTATTAGCAGTCAGATGTTTGTCAAATATCCGTTTACACGAAGCGAAAATTAAAGAACTTGTTTGTTAAAGTAAAAGAGTTGAAAAAAATTTTTTTTTCATTTTGTATATGTCTATTGTGGTTTTTACAAATACTTGTCCATAAATATATTTCAGGGAGAAAGAACTACTTACCACCATCTTACCTAATCTATGGGTTTGGATTTCTTTTTAAGGTACCAGTATATCTTTTGTCACTTTACTTTTTAAGCGATCTATTTCTTTGTTGGTTGCATCGTGGAATTCTTTATGTACTTATCTTAATCTCTCTTGTGCTATGTAAGTCAGTCCAAGGTGGGTTGCACCAGTGTGCTGCTGCCACAGCTGGGCAGTTTGTAAACAGTGGGCGTGACAGAGATGAGTAGAAGAAATCTATGCCCTGTTCAAAATCCTATTGACACTAATTGATCTTTCTAAATAAACATACTTAAAAGTATTTTCTGAGAGCTTGGATGCTTCTATTATTCCAGCTTGCTTTATTGTTTTGCACATACCTGTAACAAATATATACAAAATAATTATAAAACAGTATTCATTTCTTCAACCTCTTACTTATTTTTCATTATCTTTCACAATAAATTTAATTTTAAATGATACAATTTTTGCATTATCATGGATAGTAAAGATATTTAATTTACCAAGAGGTAGAAAGAAATATAGGCAAGAGATAGAAAGAAAAGGGGAGAGAGAGAGGGGTCGGAATTGGTGAGGGGGGATGGGGTTTGAAATACAAATTAGTCAACTGTTTACTTGATTGTTAATGGTATGTCCTGATAAATAAATTTTAGTGGATAAATTAAGGTAGTATTTTGTTCCCATCTTCTTCAAATGAAATGAACTACACTCCATTTCATAATATGTTTTTTAAGAGCTTTCATTTATAGCTATAGTTGTAATTCTAGGACTAAAAATCATAGATTAAATTGTAGTTTGTGGCTGCAAAAAACTGCAGATGACAGATTATGCAATGACTTGTCAGTGCTGAGCTGTCTGACAAAGGTTAATATCATACCAAATGTCTTTTGAGAATTACAAGGATCTATATTTGACTTTATGTGTATGCCTAGGTACCTAAAATATGGATTCATGCTGCCTTCGCTTCTTTCCTTGTAAAGTCATAGATTATTCGTATACAAACATAGCAAGTTTTGTGTATGCCAGAATTTGCAATATCTCCTTTTTTTATTTAACTGGGTTGGTGTACACTATTTTTGTTGAAATCTTCAAAGAAAATGAATGATCTTCATCTTCAGATGTTTTGGAATGTCTGGAACATACATTGGCGATCATGTTCCTACATTCAAAGCTGTTCTCAGTTAACTTTATTAAGTTGTTGTGGCTCCATAACCTATTACCAATGACTTTAAATAAAATTTGTTCTCTGAGTAACTTTACTGCATTTGCCTTCAATCTTTCCAGTGATTGCTATGTGTTCTAAACCCTTGTGTTGTCAAAGGCCTTAGAATAAGCAATAAAGCAGACATAGAGGTCTTTTTGCATTTTTATCCACCTTTCCTTTAGCATTGTCAAAGTGAATATTGTATTCTAATTTCTTTATCAGGCAAAAATGCAAACTCTTCTGCAGTTTGCAGATACTGTTTCAGACTCTTGCGCATTCTATGCATCAAAAAATGCAACAGGATTTTTGTAAAATAGTCAAATGAATGACAAGGAGAAAATTTGTTTTCAAACATGCATACATTGTTCTTTAAGCTGTACACTTTAAGGAAAGCTATAGTTGAAAAAAAAGAAAAGCTTGTTAACAGGTTTCCATTTAGCTTTCAATATTTATCTGAAGCTATTTTTCTATTCTTGTCTCATCTATTAATACAGTTGGAGGAGGGAAGTGTAGAGCGCCATTTGGGAGAAAGACGGGTGAGAACAACAGACGCAGATTCTATATCAGTCACAGACTCAACAGGTGGTCTTTCCCCTATGGGTGGTGATGATGATACAGAGTTAGAATTTAGTAACAGCAGTGAGGATGAAAATAATGCTGAAAATGATTGTGCATATGAAACAAGTGAGTTGCAAAATAAAGCTGAAGAGAATGAGAATATTGATGCGGAGATGAGACTTGAGGACAACTTGCAAGAAAATGAATGTGCTGAAGAAGAGGAGGACAATGAAGGAGAGGAAACAAAGGAAAGAATGGCTGTAGAGCAAGCAAAGGAAGAAGAGACAAAGAAAGTTGGAAGTGCTCAAATCCAGCATAAACATGAAAAAGAAATCACAACAGATGAATTCATGTTTCCGGATACAAACATCAATCTCACTCATGTCAAAGGAGATAAGTAAGTTGCTTTATGTATGTATAATTTCCATATAGTGAATCCAATGTTAAATTTAATTAGGATGGGTTTTCCAATTTTGATGAATTCATGCCAAATAAAATTACAATGTATTGTAGGGAAAGTTATGAAGATTATTTTTAGAAGTGTAAATAATCAAATTTTGTTTCCATGAATATTGGGATTTTTGGTTAATGATGATTTTTAGAAGATTGCTTTTAAAAGATTAACTTTTTTTTGTTTGTTGTTGAAGGCACTTTGAAATATTCACTTTTTGTCTTCATTTGAGCTCAATTTTTTTCCCAATAAGCATAATACTGACAATATTGTATGTGATAATTATAATAATGCAATGGGTTTTTCCAAATACAGATATGAGCTTCAACGAGACTTAATTGCTGCCAGTGAAGCTAGTGAAGTGACGGACACTTTTTTTCTAGGAGATGGCACACCAGTTGTCCTAGGAGAAAGGGTAGGTTGTGGGACAGAAAAAATGAAATTGAAATACTTCACTTATCTTTGTAGCCATTTGGCAGACATGCTACCATTCAGAATTTCTGAACTTGTCCTGAACTCTACCAAAAAGCAATACCCTGCAGTCTGCAATGTTGCATTTTTATCCACACAATGCAGAAATTGCTGTTTTCTTTTAGGCCTAGCATAAGGCTTACATGCCCTGTGCACCTGCTCTGACAAAATATACATTTTAATAAAGCATGTGTTTTTGTATGATTATAACTAGCCTAGCAATGTTGGCTTTGTTCATTTTCTCCCACTCACTGCATGCAAGGGTTCTTAGTCTGCATTGCTTCATCCTATTCACTGACAGATGATGCATTGATTGTGAGTCATGTCCATTGTGTGCTCCATATATCTACACACATACATATTTGTATATTCAAAAACAAAACAACCGCTCTTTGTCCGGTGTGGGAAGTGAACACAGAAAAGGATGGTTCTCATTGTATTGTCTGCATCATACGGTACAAGGCTTTTAAATGACCAATTTGGATCACATCAACTAAACCAAAACCCACTCAAGTAACTGCCTTCTTTTTCCGATCTATCTATTCTATATCTTTGTGATCTAGTGGTAAACAGTTTGGCCTGTGAACATACAGAATCAAAACAACATTTCTGCTGCAAAGTTGAGTTCTTCACAAAGGCTCTTTTCTCTCGTTCCCTCATTGTTCTTGGATGTAAAATAAAGTACCCAGATGCATAACAGCTTTGATCATGTCTCTAAAAAAATCAGAATAGAGTCTATTAGCTGTGTGAGTTGTCCTAGATGTATTTTGTGGCTGTATTTTTACACCTAAAAGAGTTAGGTAAATATGTGATTTTGCCCATCAAACATAGTGTTTCTTTTCTTTTTATTTTTTTTGTATTTTTGTATCATGTAATATTGTTCTCCCTGTGTTGTTCTAATTACAATATGGTGTCTAAAGTTTAAGAAGTAAAGAAAAAAAATCCTCAGAAGTAAGCAAATTCAAACCAGAGATTGAACAGTACATTGATTTGTCATTATAAATCAGTAACCTTGCCCTTCATCAGCAAGAGCAGACTATATATATTGCTACCCTACATATCACAAGTATAATGGGCACTAAGTCTTTATAAGGCATGAAGGAAATGATGTCTTAAGTTTTTTAGGGATATGTACTGTATTTTTTGCAGCATTTTTTTATTTCAGTTTTTACCACTGTTATGACCCATGTATCTGCTATGGGATTTATATATTTTTAAGTGCCCCATAAAACTTTATGTGTGTGTGTATGCGTATGTCTGTCTGTCTGTCCCCCCCCCCCATAACATATCCACAGATAGTGAAAAAAAATTTGAGGCATAATTGAAATAACAAGCCAAAAGTAAGAAAGTCATCATGGCAGAATTAAAAAAATGAATGAGTAGGTGAATTTGAGAGTGGTTTTCACTTTCATGGTCTGTTAATTTAGGTTTAACGATTTGCTAAAAATTAAGGTACATAGATTGAAGGAGCAGCATTTGTTTAATGTTTTTCTGTGGATAAAGATCAAAACAGTGAAATCATGTTTTTAACAAGTTCATCATTCAAGAGTATAAAATGTAGTTATGTCCTATTTCATTAGATGTATCTTTTTTATCTTTTTTTTTTCAG
Source organism: Plakobranchus ocellatus (assembly GCA_019648995.1). Taxonomy (NCBI): domain Eukaryota; kingdom Metazoa; phylum Mollusca; class Gastropoda; family Plakobranchidae; genus Plakobranchus; species Plakobranchus ocellatus. The sequence goes on from BLXT01003105.1 coordinate 14,440, forward strand.
GTGGTCAATACAACAAAAAAGATCTCAGCTAAGCAAAGAAGGTCTGTATAGTTCTATTGAAATTTATCATTATCTGTCAAGTCACCTTGTATTAAAAGTGGGCACAATATTGAATTGAAATTAATTTCAAAATCCTAGGATGAAGTTTGATTTTTTTTTTCTATTTGTCTCACTGATTTTTCAGATTTTATTTTTAATGGTGTTATAATTAGTAGTGGTAGTAGCAGCAGGGTATTTTTATTTGAATGAGTAGCTAAACTTTGTGAACAAAACAGATGTAATTTTCAAGTGCACTTTTTTTCAATTTTTAGAGAAATGAAAAAGCAGAGGAAAGACAGGGCAGTTGGAAATGAACCAGGCGAGGATGAAGAGGAAGAGGCTGTGTCATGGCTGAAATCAGAAAAACCCCCTCAAGGCATGATTTTTTCTACTGATGAAAAAAAGGATGATAATGAGAGATGCATTAGTGATGATGAAGAAGAAAATGGTGCAGAAGGCTCATCGCACATCAAGGTATATTGTAGATATATAAAAATTCCATATCTTTGCTTGGAATTAATAGCTCTATACAGTTTTCACCAATGCAGTCCTCACAGAAAGATGTTTCAGGCCATTTTGATGGTTTAAAATGAACAAAATCACTACATATTGGGGAAAATTGCGAATTGCTATTTGTGGCTGTGATTTCCTACGGGGACAGAATAGAGGGTTATTTATGCAAGATTGGAAAATAAAAAAGAAACATTTTGAATGATATTGGTAGTCCCTTAATCCGCTCAACAGGCTAAAACGTAGTCAAAAAGCAGATATTCAGTTACTCAGACCATAACTCCATCAGTTCATGACCATATTATAAAGATTCACCATAATGCTAAGAACTTTACAAAGCCTTTGATGATGTATTGGAGAGAATATTTAAATACAGCAGGTAATAAGACTTGACTGTTTTAATCCTTACAGAGTCCTCAAACAGTAGGCCCCACAAAACGAGGCCAGAAAGCTAAGAAAAAAAAGATAAAGGAGAAGTATGCAGATCAAGATGAAGAGGAAAGACAATTGAGAATGGAGATACTGGCTGTAAGTTATTATGTCAAACTGAAATGCAAAATATATAAGGAATGGGGATGCAAAACCTGCATGTTTTATTTTGCATGCAAATATGTGAGAGTTGTGTGTGAGTAAGTGGGGGATACAAAATGTCAAGGTTTTGTTCCTTATCCAGTCCGGACCAACTCAATTTTTCATTGCTCCCCTGTGTCCACCCAGCACTAAATGGGTAGCTAGGTCTCTTAAGATCCGGCAAAAGTAAAGGCAGCGAGGAAAGCAATGGCAAATTACCTTATAATGGTGTATGCCAAGAACAATCAGAACCCTACTCCTGGTTCCCCGATGCTTGGATTAAGTGTGGGGCCCACTTTACTTTACTTTTTTGTTCCTTATACTGAAACCAAACTGAAAACATTTCTTTATGTTCATTTTTGACATTATGAGATAATGTTCAGACCTAATAGTCCTACCTCAGCATTTATGCAATTGGTCGAAATTGTATGTCAGCCTGAATTAAAAAATGTTAGTGATTAAGCAAGCAAGGGTATTAATAAATCACTTGATGAACAGAAATTAACTTTCATTGAGGCTACGCACAAATGTTACTCTTTAAATCTCTGTTACTTTTCTCTGCACTGTGTATGCTCTCTGATTTCACCAAAGGAAAATATACCAAAAACAAGAGCCTGTCGTAATATGACTTCTTCATAATCAAGAGTGAAGGTCTTAGTCCCATGAAAATCATTTTTAAGGTGCATGCTGTAATATATCTATTCCAACAGCTTTTTTTATGTCAATTTGAAGTAAAGCTATTGCCTCTACAGTTAAAAGCTGTTTTCGCAGAGGTCTCTACCTTGAGCATCAGTTTTCAGGGATTTTCAGTTTTGAAAGTCAACACATTTTGGACACATTTTCGTACTTGGTTACAATGCATTGGTAACAAAAATGAAACAATAATATCAAGGGAAAACAAGAAAAATCAATAGTAAAAAAAGAGGACTGAAAAAAAAGGAGATAGTAAAAAGGAAATAACGTTTTAAAAAAGAGATATGATGGTCGTTTTGTTAGAGTTGGGAACAGTGGTAGTAGTGGTTGTGATAATTGTAGCAGTAGCAATCTTCGTTGTAGTAGTTGTTGTAGTGTTTGATGTTGTAGTTGTAGTAGTAAGTGGTAGTAGTTATGGTTGTGGTAGTTTTGTGTTGCTCATAAAATGAGAAAAATAAGGACAGTGAGCAGGGAAAAGATAATATAGAGAAAATGATTGAAAGAAAGAATGTGTGTGGCCAAAACAATCAAGGGAGTGACAGAGTTAAGTGCACATATGCAGGAAAATAAAGAGACAACAACATTTATTTGGCTGCTCTAGTGGTGATTTGTTTCATTTCAAAAAGAGGAGAGAGGGGGAGAAATGACTAGGATAGTGTATAATGGAACATATTTTATCGAAACTAATTATCAAAAATTGATAAAATTTTGGACAATATTGACCGAAAAGGTTGATAATTGTGAGAGCATCCCAAATTTAAAAACTTTCTTCAAGCAACATTTTTTTTTTTTTTTTGTGTAACACCTTTCATAACCTCTAATCAAAGAGGGAAGAAAAATATCTGAAATAAATAGTTAGATGCTCAATTGAACATTTATTTTTCTCAATAGTCTGCAGGCTCACAGAGAGAGGACAAAAGGAAAAAGGTTAAGAAAGGCAAAGAACAGCAATCTTCAAAGATATCTCAGTCTTTGGGGTCCAAGGTTATTGGTAAAGGACAAACTCAGAAACAAGCTGAGGGTAAGGCTAAAGCAGAGGAAAACGCGCTTGTGAAAGATGTACAGAAACTTCATATGCAGGGTAAATCAACATTATTTATCGAAACTGTATTTACAAGTCAGTCTTCATTCTTGTTTCTTCGGCTTTTGGCCTGTATTTTCAATCAGGTGTTTACAGTAAAGGCATGGAAAAAGAATTAAAATATGTAGTAGTAATTATAAATTGCTTTCTTTATAAAGTTTCAAAGAATTTTTTTTCATTTAATTTTCTATCGTTTGTCCCCTCTCCATTTGATTTGCATTAAAACCTTTGAAGATTCAATTAAGCTGGACCGAAGACACCATTAAAAATTTGTGAATTTTGTATTTTAGATAACATGACAACGGAGATGATAGTGGAGAATTCTGCAGAAACGATAACCTCACAGTTACAGAAGAAAACACAGGTAAACTGGAATTAATGTTGGCTGGCCGAAGATGGATAATTTGCACAATTTGATTGCTTTGGTTTTTTAACTCATTTGTTCTTACATACTCATATGAAATATGAATGATAGCCTGTACAAAATTTACTGCTAGTATTCATAAAGCCAAGCTCATTGCAGCCATGTCTTTTTCAATGATATGCTCAAAGATCAAACTTTTCATTAATTCTGAATTTACTTTTTGTTGAGAAAATGAAGCCAGCATCAGACGGATTATCAGAAGGCTGGCTATAATAATATTTATAATAAATTTATTTAAATAAAGTTTTAAAAACCAGTCGCATGAAAAGGGCAAATTTTTATACATGCATCTTTTTCCTGGCAGTATTTAAAAAGCAAAATTACTCTTAGTTTAACTCAAGGACTACTTTAATTGCAAATGTGGGATTTTTCAAAGATTTGCAGCATAATACAATAATCACACATATTCGATTTCAGCCTTAGCAGTTGTGTCACAAATATGTCTTTGTTGTAGTTTCTTTTACTTAGATCTTCTTTTCTAATGTTATTTACAAGAAACTGGGAGTTGTTCAGTTTTTTTTTTAATGAATTTTTTATTGTGACAATTATCAACAGTTTAAGGCTATGAAAGCAGTGGACACAATATTCTCAGATGAAATATTCACATCTGCTGCATAAATCATTAAGGATAGAAATTTCACTCCAAAGTTTACCATTTCAACAAATAGTAACAGTGAAATTGAAGATAGGGATAAGGATAATTCTTCCACATGAGTAAAGGCTAATGGCAAGGTACAAGATTATAAGTGTCTAAAAGTGCTTGTTGTAGCTTTAGTATGGTCATTGCATCAGAGCAGTTTGCTGTGGTGAAAATGAATAAATCTATTAACACACCTGGATTAGGTTCTGAGTCTTGTCCAGGCATTGTTCTGATGTTGTTTCAGGTTAGTTGTTTTTTCTTGATAATTGTGTATCAATTTGAAGCCTTGTTGTATTTTTGTAAAATATATTTTCTGATCAATGATGTGCAAGATACGTTAAAATTCAAAGAGATTTTCATGCACCAATTAGTTTTGCTCATTCTCTTTCATTTTCGCATCAAATTATGACAAACTGTAAACCGCTTGAGATTTAGATATTTTTAATGTTCTTTTTATTTAAACTGAAAAGTTCTTTGCTGCTTTTGTTTATTCTGCATTGTTTGTCATATACATTGAAAATTCTTTTAAATTCTTCATTTTTGCAATTAAATTTACATTTTAATGAAATGAGGAGATACTGTCAGTCAACATGAATACCTGTGTTGAAAGAAAGAATTAAAGAATGAGCAACTTTATCTTTCAAAATTCCTCTCCTTAAAAATATTAGTTGCTACTGATGACTGCTCTCAAGGTCATTGTTTTACATTATTTTTATGAATTTAGAAATGCCTCTTGTGTTTTTTCAAGGATGCTGATTTTGATGAAGAGAAAGAAGACACCATTGCAGCTAATGTAAGTAAAATTTGGATGTGTGAATTTGGTTTATAATTATGATAGGACTTGAGTGAAAATCACACTTTCTTTTAACTCTTTAACCAGTTATTTTTTAACTCATTTTTTGGGGGGGTTTTCTCCCCTGTCAACAAGGGTGTATTTTTAAAATGCCCATAAATCACTCAATTTTTGTTTCAGCTTATTGTCCAATACACCAAATGAAAGGGAAAAGAACAGAGTAAACTGTGAAAGCAAAATTATATAACTTTTTCTCGTAATGCTGTGTTATTGTGTGAGTGCAAAAAGTGGTAAAAAGCGGTCATGTACGGTGAGAGCGTTTTTGACTGGATAAGCGGTTGGTTTGAGAAACACTCTGAGCGTTTCTGACTGGTTAAAGAGTTAATGAGAGGAGACATAAGAATTGATGTAACTAAACTTAGGGACTTATATTATTAAATTTAATTTTTGATCCAATTAACAATGCCTGAAATTACAGCTTACACATAAACTGTGTTGCAAAAAGCTTCAGATTTTGTTTAGAGACACTATAAATGGATAATGTTGTTGAATTTTGAATTACTCAATGTAGAATTATTTTACACTTTTTTTGTTTGTTTGTAATCAGTCATACTCTGTGTATTAATAAGTGTCTCGAGAAATCTTAATAAGTATTTATTATTTATATTCAGTTTAAGAGATTATGAAGTAAGATGTCCTTTTCTTCTCGGAGAATGTGGGAGGAGACTACAATATTTTTAATGAGCATGATATTTCCATTTCTTGCAGGATGAGAGAACTTTAAACTCATTGACAGGTATACCCTTGCCAGAGGATGAGATTCTGTATGCTGTTCCTGTTTGTGCACCATACACAACATTGCTTAACTATAAGTGAGCCTAGTCTTATTTCTCTTATAAACTATTTTATCCATAGCAATCACAAAAAAAACTTAGAATAAACATATTTATATTTCAGTTATTTGCTACTGAAATGAAAGCCATATTGCAATAATGAAGTACTGGAATGAAATGGAGAATAATGAAATCTTAGCCTTCCAAAAATATTCCTCACTTTCCTCTGTATTTGTGTCCAATAATGATCAGTATCTTTTAAACGGATGTCCAAATGTTTACTTTTGAAATATTTGGGGATGCCAAAATATCAGTTAAAATTGTACTCGCTAGCTCTGAAATTATAAACAGAAAAAGTAAAGTGAGTTCATGCTTGATTCAAGCATCGAGAATTCAGGAGAAGGCCTCTGATTGTTCTTGGCATACAGCATACAGCATTCTGAGGATGTTTGCCATTTCTTTCCTCGCAGCCTTTATTTTCAAAGGGTCTAAAGAGATTTAGTTATTCATTTAGTCCTGAGTGATGACAGGGAGCAATGAAAAATTTTCTTTGCTGGGCTGGGATTTGAACCTCAGACCTCTCACATACCTGACAAGTGTCACATAACTTTCTTATACTCTCTCCTTCTCTCTGTCTCTTGCATTCTGTATCTGTCTATCTCTATAATCTAGTTTTGATGGTCCTAGATTTAACTTAGACTTGGATCAAAGTTTAAGTTTCTGTGGAGATAGACATTGATGTCTATCTCCAGGAAAAGGGACTGTTGGTTATTTCACACCCAAAATTTATGTCCATGTCTGTTGATTCAAGCTTTTTTTAAATGTGATACTTGTGACTTGTATTGTTCTCCAATTTGGGAATCTCAAAGGGCCTTTGCAATTAAAATCTTTTTTGAGTAATTCATTTTTGTTATTTTGGCTGAGAAGAGAGATTTAACTAGGCAGACCTTGTTGAAATAAGGAAACCAAATGATCTTTTTTTTTATATTATTATTATTCAATTAGGACAAAATCTGTAGAGACAAGAGCATGTATTTGTTTACCTATTTTCTATGTTAAGTTTCTTTTATGAAGTCCTGTCTTTTTCTCCAATCTTTAATTTCTGAATTGATTAGCCTTGTCACCTTGAGTAATTGCCAGAAGGTGGGCATAAATTTTTAATTTTTTACACTGAGTTTGGAAAAAGAAAAAGGGTCACCAAATACAAAAATTGAAAAGGGTTATTGAGCACTAGTGAGATACAACTCATGTTGAGACAGATATTAGCAATATAACCATGTGAAAAAAGTTGGTCTGTGTCTCTTTCACTTTGTGGTGAGTGAACTTAAATTTGGTAAATGACCAGCTTTGTAGTGATCTTGTCATCATAAATATGTTTGAAATTTGTCTGTTTTAGTTACACATCAAGGATGTATCCTTAACTGAGTTTTTTTCAAATCGATCAATACCTTTTGTGTCTCGCAAACTGTTTGTGCATGGATAATTCAGTCAATTTTTTTTCAAATATGGCATGTTGGAAATCTTTCGAATAAAACAATGACGACATCCCAGGTTTTGGTAAACCTTTATTTATAAATATGAACATATTATATATATATATATATATATATATATATATATGCATGTATATAAGGATTTGACAAGACATGGATGTCATCATTGTTATATTCAAAAGATTTCCTACTAGCCATATTTGAAAAAAATTGGAAGTCATCAATACATAATAAATATATAACATACATATGTACATACACAAAGTCGAACCTCTGTCCATGGTGACCACTGAAGATCATAGGCAAGTGTGGTTGCCCTAGACAGGTGGTCTTCATGGGCAGTGTTCAGCTAATCTTGTAACTGAGAATAGCACAAAGCAATTCCTGACCCCCC
>BLXT01003105.1:51149-65772 GCA_019648995.1 Plakobranchus ocellatus
TTGGTGAAAATTGACTCTGAAAACACCTTCCTATTAGGAGCAGGCAAAGGCGAATAGGCTCACTTTCTCAAACCTTCCAATCTGTATAGCTAGTGAAGCAGTGGAGTCGCATGAATTAAAAAAAGATTTTGGACAGAGATCAAGATTTGTCATGGAACGAATACAAGGTCCAGTTTAAAACCTGAGCGATTGGCTCTCAGGCCGTAGCTTTGCTTGATCTGTGGGCCCAAAACACTCGTTGACCCCTTCCTTAACATCGTATAGTAGTATGCAATGATTTATTATAGAGAAATTAAGGGAGAGATGGTGTGTAGGAACGGCTTGAATAAAGGACATTCTGCTCAAGAGTGCGCAGAAGAAGAAATATGGTTGAAGTGTCGGAAACCAGGACACAGAGCAATTAATGTAACAAGAAATGGTGCAAAGCTCGATTCTTAATCCGAAACGGACACAAGCCATAGATCGGGAGACGAAGAAGAAAACAGGGAAAAGATAAATTTAACAATCGCTGAGAAAAAATAAACATAAGTCCAAAAGCAGTGTGTGGTCAAGAGATGGGAGAGCATTCGAGCCAAAAAGAAAGCCCACAAAAATCTAAAAAATTGTGAAAGAGATTCCAGAAGAGAAGACACTGTGTTTGGGAGAATCTTAAGGGAGAAAGAAAGGTCTGATCAATTCACAAGGATTCTTGTCGTTATTTGGAAATAAGCTGTAAGCGCCATAATGAGCTAGACACTAGCCTATCGGATGATTCCCCGCTATATTCATAATTCTTCTGAGAAACCACATCTCTACCGCGTCCAGTTTTCTATCTGTTTCCTTGTTTAGGGTCCAACACTCACTACCTTGAAATGGTATTGACCATTAATACGTTTTAGTTATCCTTATTTTGATAACGGTACTTATGCCTATTTAAAGAAGAAAGGACTCCTATTTTATAGAAAACTCAAAACAAAGTCATTAAGGTGTAATGAAATAATTCTCTATGGGAATATATCTATGACTTTAATGATTAGATTCGGAAAAAAACAAAAAAAAGGGAAATTTGATCAAGTCATTGGAAAAATGATAATGAGGCAAATCACTTGAAACTAATGGAAAATTACATTGCAGGATTGGGAAAGCGTCAATCCGAATGGAGTATTATGCTCACCTTTCTGGAATAAATTTTAAGCTAGATTCATTGAGTCTTCACATTGCACTTTTATGATTCAGATTTTAAGAAAGTTTTTGATGGATTATGAATTAGGATACGAAGCACTTTGTGATGTAAGATATGAAAAATAATGAATAATAATTATTTTTATCATCTTCTCTATCATCAATACAACCATCGTCATCATCATCCTCATCATCATCATCATCATCATCATCATCATTATCATCATCATCATCATCATCAACATCCGTATCATCATCATCATCCGTATCGTTATCATCATCATTATCATCATCATCATCATCGTCGTCATCATCATCATCATCATCATCATCATCATGATTATCATGATCATCATCATCATCATCATCATCATCATGATTATCATGATCATCATCATCATCATTATCATCACCATCACATCATTATCATAATTATCATCATCATTATCTTCATCATTATCATTATCATCATCATATTCATCATTATCATCATCATCAACATCATTATCATTATCAGATTAGATTTCCTGATAACCTTAACTTGCACTTGTATCGTCAATGGTAAGTCTATGGACGATACTGCTGCTCAATTGCTATGGCGGCATTGAGGCCCAATTGTCTTTCTTCCCCTTGAACTTTAAACCTTTTTATTCATTTTTTTTTCGCACGGCTACCTTTGGATCTTTTTGTTGTCTGAATTATTTTTACGTTCTCTCTCTCTGCTTTCTGAAAATTTTCATTCCTATCGTCAATATCATATTCTCTTACTTGATCAGTACTTTATCTGTGAAGCGTTTAGTATGTTTCTGTAGCTTTCATCTCCTTGTTTGCTTTAAAGATATAACTGTGTCTGATTTGAAGTCCTATGGAACCAGTTAAACCGTTCCAAAGCATATCAAGCAATTTACGCACAATATGTTAGGTAAGGTTGGGAACTGTACAATCGTACAAACAAATCTATGTAATAAGTATATTTTTTCTGTTTTGTGTAGGTTACTCATATTGTAAAATTTCTTTTCAGAGTCATTAAGATGGTTATAGGCTGTATGCGCATTCTGACTTATTATATTATCATCTCTTTTCTCTCCCGAGTGACACCCAAGATGTCACTGTAGAACCAAAGGTCGATCCTCTAAAACATGGCACGGGGACATTGTGTAATCATCGGCCCAACCTGGCCAAGAGAGGCACAAGTAAAGAAGAGTTAGATGGACTGCTCTATGAAGGGCTACAACTAACTTTGTTTGGAGATATATGGGTGCATCTATGCAGGGCTATATCCAGCAGTGGTTGGAGAGACGTGTGCTATGTCTATCAAGGGCTACATCTGACTATGACTGGAGAAAGATGGGCTTCGTCTATGAAGGGGTACATACAGAAGTGATTGGAGAGAGATTAGCTACATCTGTCGAGGGCTATATGCAAGCGTGATTGGAGAAAGAGTGGCTACATCTATATATATATATATATATATATATATATATATATATATATATATATATATATATATATATATATATATATTCCATCTATTCAAATGTTTTTTGGTTTTCTTGCACTCTAGTGTTAGATGGCCTGTGTTAGTAAAAGTTGAAGAAACATTTTTGTCTCTATGCTTGGCAAACTCGTCCTGAACTGAGATTGATTCTCAATACCAGGGCTTGATCCAATGATTCGCATAATGTTCGAGGATCACAAAGACGGTGAAGGAGCCATATGGCACAAAAAGTAGTTACAGTAAAACTTAATTTTATTTCATAAATACTTAGTAAACTTGATTAGCAAGAACACCATCAAAGTTGACATCTGCATAAAATGTTTATCTCTAATTAATCCAAAGGCGACATTAGTTCAGTGTTGATACCTGCCTTCGCCTTTAGACATTCCCTAAGTTAGCAGATTAGCAAGAACACCATCAAAGTTGACATCTGCATAAAATGTTTCTCTCTAATTAATCCAAAGGCGACATTAGTTCAGTATTGATACCTGCCTTCGCCTTTAAACATTCCCTAAGTTAGCAGACAGAAGATAGTGAACTTCTGGGAAGCTTCTGGGAAGCTAGTGGGAAAGGTCAGTCGTTTTTATCAATACTATTTATATAAAAATCCGGAGGTGGGAAATAACGGCTACATAAGGTTGGATCAACGAATTTTTATATTCGAGCTTATTTTTGTCCAAATCTATGGATGGTTATACAAGATGAATATCAATCCTGCTTTAGGTTAATTTATTAAACGCTAATCTGCGTAATGGATGTCGTCTTCTAACTAACTTGTGTAATCATGCGTGCGTAGAAAACTATCTAAATCTTCGGCTTTAAATCATTGCATTGTTTAAGCTTTAAAAATTGAATGTGTACAGAAAATATTAGGACTGCATACACTCCTAATGATAGCACGGAGTACAATTTTGTTATAACTTTTGGAAGCCTATTAAGACCTGTAAACTAGATTTATATCTGTCGCCTTCGATTTTAAAAGCAGGCTCATCTTTTTATATGGTTTGGCTTACGTTCTACTCAAGTATTATTTGATTATCTATATTTCAGCTCTAGAGGATGATGACAAATTGACTAAAAACGGCAGCTGTCCTGTAATAGATTCAGATTCAAAGGACAACTGAAGATCAAATTCAAAATCTGACAAAATCTGGTAGAGATTTGTAATTCCACCATCTCCAATCAACAATGTGGCTCCTAATGTTCCTATGCTTTCACCAATAACGCTGCTCCTTGTATACTCCTCTTGCCCTGGTTAACAATGCTGCTCCACCAGTTCCAGTCAGCAATATTGCTCCTTGTACTCCACCAGCTCCAGTCAACACTACTCCTCCTTATCGTCCACCAGTTGCAGTCAACAATGCTGCTCCTCACACTCCACCAATTTCAATCAACAATGCTGTCCTTGCACTCCACCAGTTCCAGTCAACAATACTGCTCCTTCTACTACATTAGCATCAGCTTCAGTCAACAATAATACCCATTGGGCTCCACAAGCCCCAGTCAACAATATTGCTCCTTGTACTCTATCAGCTCAAGTTGACAATACTGTTCCTTGTACTCCACCATCTCCAGTCAACAATGCTGCTTCTTGTATACTATCCGCTCAAGTTGGCAAAACTGGTCCCTGTTTTTCACCACATCCAGTCAAAAATTCCACTTCCTGTATTCCACCAGCTCCAGTGAACAATGCCGTTCCTTATACTCCACTAGCACTAGTCAACAATATTGCTCCTTGTACTCCACCAGATCCGATCACATTGTACCTTGTATTCTATTATCTCCACTCAACAAAAATATCTCCTTGTACTCCACTCGCTCATGTCAACAACATTATTTTTGCACTCCACTAGCTCAACAATGCTGCTCCGTACACTCCACTAGCTCCAGTCAACAATGCTGTCACTTGCACTCCACCAGCTTCAGTCAACAATACTGCTCTTTCTATTACACCAGCTCCAGCTTCAGCCAACAATCCTGTTCCTTGTACTCCAGAAAAAGACGGCTGGGCGAAGAGTATAATGGGCGCAAAAAACCCATATTGCTGCAAATGAAGGCCCAGGTTGTAATTGAAACAAAAAATGTTTCCGAACGGTACAGCTTGCGGACGGTTAATCCGGGAGAGCTGTTACATGTTGCCTGACACTTCTTTAAAGGGGCTGTATATTTCCAACTGCATCAAGAGTTGTTACCCAAAAAGATGGTATCCTGGCTGTAGCAGTAGTAGCGTTTGACAGGCGACTTATGAAAATTGCCAACTCAGTCTGCGTTTCTATCTGCGCACAGGCTCTTGCTAATATTTTAGGCATCAAAATAGCTAAAACTAGCTGTGTGTGTGACCTTATCAAAAAACGTAATGTTCCACCTGAGGATAACCCGGAAAAGCATCAAAGCCGATGTAATAAATTATCAGAGTAAAAGAAGTTTTAGACTCCCTGGTCAGCATTCTAAAATATCGCAGCCATTATGCTCGACACCATAATCCTAGCAGACACTCTTTATCATCTTCATTAACGTAGACAAAACTACACGAGATTTGCATTGAAAATGTGCTTCTAAAGCTTGTAAGTCTCAGAATCTTCTCGAAAATCCCCGAAAATCTCTGTTACAGTGAGAAATTTTTATTTTGGCCAGCCCAGTGTCGACAGTAGCAAAACATTAAGAACTTTGAGATGGACAGCAAGGCCAACCCGCTAGACAGCAATAATTACAGAAAACGAGAGATTTATCTACAAAGCGCAGTGATAGGTCAAGAGGTGATAAAAAAAAAAGACTTTGAGATAACAAAGGCGAACACCATCCAATGGACAATAGTCTTTGACTTTTAGCAAATTTAGCCAACACCAGAGTAACATCTTACTCGAGACAGTTTTCATTTGGCCATGCATGACATCTGCAATGGGGTTATGAACATGTGGTCAAAAGATATTGCTGGGAGGGGCTCGAACGAATTGTAATAAGGCTGATCTTGTTGCCTGATCTCAATCGTGTTCTAGTCAAAATAAAAACAAGAGAATAATACGTTTTTGGTTCTTTCTTGTTCATATAAAACAGATATTCAAAACATAGAGTATATAAAACAGATATTCAAAACATAGAGCATAGGTTCCCAGTCCTAACCATACATTTCTGCCGTGCGACAGAAAGTTGATGGGTTTGAAAAGAAAAAGAGAAACACACCTGCAGTGTACAAACCCGAGGGGAAGTATAGCCTTGAGGGAAAAAAACTAAGACAACAATCCCTTTGACCGTATGACATGTCATGATGCATTGATGTCCCACCAATGAAGCAACGACCATTTAGAAACACTGCCAAATTGAAACTGCAGGAAGTCGCTCGCATTACAGTGAGCCAAGACAATCCTGAATACTATTTCATTCTTGCAGTCATAATGTAGACGAATCACGCCACGAAGTACATATTGAAAGACCAGTATTACAGAAATCCGTCCGACTTCAAACACTCTACAGAGGAAGAAGAGGAATCCTCCCTGAATTCAAGGATTGGAATGTCCGTTTTGCTTTTATTTCTGTACAGTTATGAGAATTCTAAACAAGTCTTCAAGCTGTAACACCTTCACAACGCACACTTCGCGCTAATTCTGTCTTGAAGAATACCCCAACAGTGTTCTCGTAGGAAGAGCAAAACCTCAGCGATGGAATGTTTTCTTTGATTCACATGCTAATAAAGTTTTGCCCAATTTTTTTGGTAATAAAATAGGCTGATTTTAAATAACTATTCGCTATATTACTCGTTCCTCGAACGGGTGAATGAAACCACAACGACGTGATTCGGAGAAGAGAGAGAGAGGGAGAGGGAGAGAGAGAGAGAGAGAAAAAGAGAGAGAGAGAGAAGGAGAAGGGTATTGTACAAATAATTCAAATGTCGACTTGAGATGCCGCTTTAAACATTTTAGATCTAAGTGAACCCTAGAAGCTAGATCTAAATGAAATGTGCGCCATATGAAATGAAATGACATGCCGAGGCCTTCTTCTATTAATATTTGCGCTAAGATAACAAATAAACAAGCAGATAAATAAAATACTCACATCCACACACACATCCGCACACATATCCACCAACTCAAAAACATGAAAGTTGTTCCGGTTTTAATCGCTGACGGTTTTTAGAATTTCCTTTTCACCTTTTTTTTTTAAACAAAATGCTTCTTTAAATTAAAAAAAAATAATAAGTTCCCAACTTCACATTTCTATGCGCCCACCTGTCGATTTTCATGTTTCTAGGTTGTGTTCTTTTTTAGATTACCCTAACAGTTTATTTGTTGGCCTAGACCAATTATAGACTAGTTGCTGTATAACACCTTCTGCGAACGAGTGAGTGGAACTACAACAACGTGATTCAGAGGAAAGAAAAAGAGATGGTGTAGGTATCGTAAAAATAATCCAAATGTCGAGATGAGATGCCGTTTTAAAACATATTTAGATCAAAATAAATCTTAGAATGTAAATCTAAATAAAATGCGCACCGTTATGAAGTGAAATGAGATGCCGAAAGCGAGAGTTGTTTCGGTTTCGATCGCGTATGGTTGTTAAAATGTTCTTTTACCTCTTTTTTTTTTTTAACAAAATACTTATTTAAATTAAAGAACCTATGCAGTAAAAATAACCAATAAGCTTCTTTAATTATCGTGTCACTACAATAAATTAAATATTTAACTAAATGCTACATTCATTTATGGTCGCTTAAAGAGGTGCAAACTCAATTGTAATATAGTGATCTATCTCTATGTAGAAAATGTTATATAAAGTTTAATGGATCTTCCATCTTTGAGAGTTTATTTATAAATTTCAGTCCTAATTTTGGCATAACAATGTTGTTTTTAATGTTAAAAGATAGATGCATTATACTATATCTGGTGTGTATGCTGCGCAAAATTTGTTTTTCATTAATTGTTGTTGTGATTATCATTGATGTTGAAGATTATCATGTTAGCTCTTTGAGCGAGTATATAAATGTAGTAAATTATGAATAGCTATACTTTCCTGCTACGGCGGGATGGGGTAGGGTGTTGGGAATTTTTTTGTGTTTCTTTTTTTCATGCGTCTGTCTTAGTTTAAATACAGTTTAAAATCTAATCGTTTTTATTTCATTGCTGAAGAAGGAACTCTAAACTGTCTCAAACCCTGGGATCGCAATTTAGGAATAATCTGGTGCTTATATGTCCAGAATTAATCAATAATCAATCTATAATCAATAGGGTTTTTTAATTGGGTTAAAGTGGCTATTTAACTTGAGAAAGCGGTACGAGGCCTTAAAAAAAATTCAGGACTAGCGCATTTGATCTTTGACTGGGTCTGAAGGGGCCGAAAGTTTGAGATCATAGGACAGTAACGGTCTCTTATCTCATGAAACCAAATCTATTATATCTTTGAGTGCAGCCAAGTAAAACCAGGCGTGCTACAAAATGGGTCTCATGAATACTATGGCATTTTTTGGAGTTTTTTCAAATACATGTATAACAACAATGATTTGTGAAACTTGAAAAGAAGTTAAAAACAAACCAATCCAAGGCATGCATTGAAAAATGTATTAGATCTGCTTTTTTTAAAGTCGCAACTATTAACAATCTATATGAAACCAAACCAACCCTAGGCACGTGTTCACACTCGCTATTTAATTTTAATATATTTTATATTATTTTTATATTTTTAAAAGTCGCAATTATTATTAATCTAAAGGATGCAATCTCGCAATTCCTAGGTCAAATGCTGGCGAAGCTGGAGTGCAGTTTTTCTTTAGAAATGTTCACTGATGCCAACATTAATTGTAGGACTGCCTCAATTGTTCTACTAATAAAACATTTTCTTTCATCGCCAACTCTACTGGGGTTAGAGCAGAAAAATGAGCCAAATTTAAACCAACAAATGTTGCTCTGAAACACCACGGCTGCGTTTTTGGCGTAGTGAACAGTGAATTCGCCAAGGAACCTCTTGGGACTTTATTAACGCGAGTTCGAGCCTGAGATCGGTGTCTGCTGGTCCAACAAGGGTCAGCCTGTCCGAGCTGTGAGATCTAGAAAGGATGGTATATTTCATGAAATTAGGTTGCAGAGGAAGCCCTGTTTCACTTGGCTGCCCTCAACTATCCACCAACATTGCAATATTGTTAAGGCATCAATTCTTCTGGTAGAAGCTTACCTATTCAACATTCCCATTTCATTGCAGTCTTGCATGAATGAAACTAAATTTGGCTTGGTTGCTGACACTTTCCATTCAAACGATGCACACCCAGAGTAAATTATTACTAAAATAATTGCTATATTAAATGTTATTTTATTAAGGCAAGTATTCTCTGGGTGATGATTTAAATAGATTTAAACGAGATTCATCCATGTATATTTATGATGAAATTAAAGGCACTCTGATAGAAAACCTTCTTTGAATAATTCGCAATATAATCAGGAGCTAAAAACTTACAATTTTAGGAATAATTGTATAAAAAGAAAAGCAAAGGGTTTAATTTTCGAGTTAAACCATAGTCATCACGACCTTTTTTTTTTTCTAAATACGTGCACATATATTTGACCACAATCATTTATATCACATTAACTTTTTATGTAATCATTAGAGATCTTCAGAAACGGTCTGTATAAATAACAAAATTGAAATGTTTTTGAAAATTGCTTCTCTTCAATTTTAGTTTTTTTTCCCCATTCTGTCAAAATTTTCTTGCACTTGGGTCGTTCTCGGTGCCTCGTAGTGCAAGTCCACTTGGGTCGCTCCCGGAGCCGTCGATGTTCTCAAACACAGGGGTCGTTTCTCGGTGTTGTCGAAATTGTCATACACTTGGATCGTTCTCGGTGCTATCGAAATTCTTGTACGCTTGGGTCGTTCTTGGTACTGTTGAGTCACTCTCGATGCGAATGAGGTTCTCATACGCGGTGTTTATCTGAATGCTGTCAAATCGCCGTATTTCTTTTTGTGTAAACGTCTTTCTCGGTGGTGTCGGAAGTGTTCGTGCGCGTCATGGACGTGGAACTTATTCTGGACGGGTCGATTTTTGGAACCATCATTTCTAGATGTGCGCCGTGATCGGTGTTCCAGTCGTGGTTCTCAAGCCGTCGAAGTCGTATGCAAAGTTTGGCCCTAGTTCTCTTGCGTACCGCTCGTTTTCCATGCCGTGTCGTTTCGTGCATGTTATTGCCAACGAAGTTGCTGGGCAGGTTTTGAGTTGTTGCCGATACTATAAAAAATGTAAGGTCCATTTTTAGCTCTAGCTTTAAAGACAAAATAAATCCTACTTATTATTAATTATTGTTTCAAAGGAATCCGTAATAGAAAGATTTTAAAGATTGTTGCAGTAAAAATGACCAAGAAGCTTGTTTAATTATCCTCTCATAAGAAAAAAATTAAACATCTCGTTTAATGCTACGTTCATCAAAGGCCATTTTAAGAGGTACAAACTCGATGCTAATGTAATGGTAAATTCCTATGTTGTAAGTATTTCACACGTTGGGATGGACAGGCATTGCTTTCATTTTTGAGAGTTCTAGTAATTTATGAATTTCAATCCTGGTTTAGGATTATCAATGTAGTCCATAGTGTTTATGCTATGTAAAGAATTTTTTTCCCCTATAATTGATGTTGTGATTATAATAGATATTGAAGACTATTATGTCAATTCTTTGAACGGATAAGTTGAATAAAGATACATAGCTGTACTTTTCTGCTTCGGGAGGGATGGGGTGGGGTGTGTTGGGAATTTTTTGTCTCCAATATTTTTTATTACTTTGTTTTTATGTGTCTGTCTCTAGTTGACCTACAGATTCACAAATTAATGATTTAGAGGGCCCTATAGTCATCGCTGAAGAGGTAATTCCAAACTCTAAAATGAAAAGATTTGACTTAAACCTTGGCAGGTAGGATTTTTCTTATTATTTGATACATATATTGCCGTTTGAAATCTCTCTATTATGATATATTCCCGATTTTTTAAATTTGAAATATGAAATAGTTCTAAAAATATTGGGGAAAAAAGGCTCTGATCGTTTGTGGAGCTCGTTTCTGACCTATCATTACACTAAATTGTCCAAATCCAACTAGCAAAGTAAGTGAAAAATGTTAAATAAAATTGCGTTTTGAGAAAATCTAGAAAACGCAATTTTATTTTTAGAAAAAAACACTGCATATCTGGTGTTAACTCTTTGAATTTGAATCCACCTTTTTCAAATATGTCAAGATTTATGTCATAAAGATCTCTGAAAAATAAATTAGAAAGTTACGGCGATAAATAGCCATGTAAGAGTGAAGAATAAGGTCAATTTGCCTCATAAGGTTAGCCTTGCATTGCCCCCCACTTCTATATTAAATACTGATTAGACCTTCATTTTGTAAGTCACAATTATCATCAGTCACCAAACCAACCTGAAACATACGTTCGCTCACACACTTTTCAATTTTTAATTTTTGTTAGGCGTGCATTTTAAAAATTCGCATTCTAAAGGATACGATCACACGGTTATCAGATGTCAAATGAAAAAAGAGGGGAATTGGAGAGGCGGGCGGAGTTGACGTGCAGTTTTATCTCGAGAAATATTCACTGATTCCCGCTTTGGTAGGACTGCCTCAATTTTCCGAATGATAACTTTTTTTTCTTTTATTGGAAACTCAAATTGGCCTTGAATGACAAAACAAGAGCCGATTTTAAACTGAAACCAAAAAAAAGTTGCGCTAAAATGCCATGCAGTGGTGTTGACGCAGTGCATAGTTAATTCGGACAGAAAACTTCTATCGCCAGTTCGAGCCCGAAATCGGCATCTGCTGGCCCAACATGGGTCAACCTGTGCTAGGTGCGAGATTTAGATAGGATGGGCTATTGAGGTCAAAACTGTTGTTATTTCATGGGAGTACGTTACAAAGAAGTTCCACATCACTTTGTTGTTGCACCAACAGTAGAATATTGTGAAGGCACCGACTTTTAGGAAGAAGCTTGTCTATTCAACGCTCCCATTTCGTTGCAATCTTGCGATGTTGGATCTTATATTTGAGTTTGTTTTTTTTTTTAACTCCCCACCCAGATGATGCATGGTCATTGTAAATCATTGCCAATCGATGTGTATGAAAAGGTTTATTTTTGTATTTCACGACAGCTCGGAAAAAAACTAAATCTAATTCCAGTCCAGTTCCACCGATTTTCTTTTGAAAGGAAGTAATATCACTTAAATAAGCCTATTATAAGCTTTTTAATGATTTCAAAGGTCTAAACAATTTTTAAAAATTCAATTTCTGAAAATGAACACGCCATACTGCCCTAGTTCTTTAGCTTGTCCGCCCTTCCTATGTATTTTGCTTATGGGCTATAAAATGAATAGGTTTCTTCACGTTTTTAGAACATTTATTATATTGATGCAAATTTAATATGATTCAGGTGGATGGTTCAAAAAGAGCCGCCGTGACAAAATAAGACATTTCAATAGGCAACTTGTAAGTATTGGTGCCTTTGAATAATGGACAATATATTTTAAGGCGATAAACTTTTGCAGTTTTAGGAAAATTGTATCAAAAATCTCTAGCAAAGAACTCAACTTCCGAAGTTTTACACTGGACGCATAAATCACAATACATGTCTTGTACGCGCGCGCGCGAACAAAATCTTATTATGGAGCCAAGGTCAAACGTGTAAAGCCTATACAAATTTTTTGTTGGGCGTCAATAAAACCCACAAAAATATAGATATGTTACTCTAGATCAGGCCATTTTAAAATGTTGAAGTTGTTTTACGGCTTAACAAAATGATATTTTAAACCATATTTAAACCGTATTAAGTATGCGAAGCAAATTTTACTAGGTAGACATTTTAATCAACCACAAAGCTGGTAATGTCACGTTTTTCTGGGTAAACTATACTTGCGGCGCCATTAGAGTTGATTTCTAGATCTCAAGAGTGATATAGGCCTACGTCTGAATTTGACAGCAATTTTATCGATCTAGATTTTTAGATCTAGGCCTGATCTGCATCTGGTAGACTGTCTAATCGATGTATGTATTTGGGTCGTATTTTTCAGTCCCGATTTTGTTATATGCATATAGAGAGCAACATTTCAAAACCCTGTTTGAACCTCATTCATCATGCGATACAAAAATAATTATTGCATGTGAACAAGACCGTATTTTGTTTTTGGGTTTTTTTATTGTTTTGTTTTGGTTTTTTTTTTCAATCCGGCGTCAGTTGACTGTTGAAACCTCTAAATTTAGGAGGTTTTTAATAAATAAATCAACAAATTTTTATAGACATTACACGTTTGGGCTTGGCACCAATATAATAAGACGTAAGCTGCATACAAAATTTTAATTTCAGTTAGCATCTAGACTTCGCAATCAAGTTATTAAAATAACTGAAATGATTTGCTGAGGGTTTGGACACCCTGAGGGGTGCTCGTACACCAACCAATTATTTAAAAAGACAAAAGAAACATTTCAGAATAATCAGGGTTGGGTCTAAGGATGCAATAATGGTACATGCCAGCAAGATCAATGACCATGTCTGGACAACCAATTTTGTCCTCACAGAAGTCATGCAGTAAACCTGTGCAAGATAGCAAACTGTTGATGTGTCCCTTTTCACCGATAGTATAACGGGAAAATTGCTAGTGTTTAAAATGGTAAATAGGAACAAGACCATTTTGATGAAAACGACAGACGGAGAGTCCAAAAGAGAAAAACAGGCATTCATATATTTAAAATCGATACTTACAAAAAATGAAATATAAAGCACATAACCATTATTATAAATATATAAATTAAGAGAGCCGTGAAAACAATCTTTCAACTGTATTTAATTAGCTCTAAATAATATTAAAAATTCCGCATTGGTCTCTCACAATGTCAGACGGTGCTTTACACCGATTCGAGTACATACGCCATAGAAACAGCGTCGAGGGCCATGAATGTGAACACTACTAGCCAATGGGCAACAGTGATCAGATGTGCTGAACACAAGGCACAGCAGAATTTTATGAATGGGGTGGTTCACCGGACTTCTTGGATTTGAAAAAAAAAAGTTGCTTTTGAGTTTTTACAATAAAGGAAACAAGTTGAATTGCAATATCAAAACAATCAAATTCACTGAGAAAACGCATAGCCACGTTCAGTGTTCCGACTCTCACAGACGGCTACAAGAAGATCAAAATGATGGAAAGTGTTAGAAAATCAGTGACAAAAAATGCCAATACGTTTGAATTGAGCATTGCTGGATATGAGAGATCAGGGATTGAAGAAGAGTAGACCAAAAAAGGGCCCCAAGAACGTTTCAAACCAAGAGTTGGTTTCCCGAGCTCAATGCAAGACCTTGAATGGATTTTTGGAATATTGTTATCTCTGTAGCATCTTAAGAAATGACATTTTTAAATCGTGGGAGATTAAGTTATGTACAATAAAACTTTTCTTTGAAGATGTTGATCTTATGACTAGCAGAGTTAAGGAAAAATATAGTATGAAAGCTGCTTAGTTGGCACAACTATGCACAAGAATGCACAGATTACTGTTGGGTAGAATTCATACGAATGAAATTTTGTTAGCTCTTTACCATCGATGAGCAAGCAGCGACAACAACAATTCTACCTCGTGTATACAAATTCTTCTTGGTGTTGACGCTCTTTACAGTTAGATATTTCTTATACCCCTGTTGATTTCATTATCATTTTAATGTTTTAGAAACAGTATGTTCAGTGGCTTTTGATTCATAGCCGACCGCAAATTTTCTGTATACAATAAATAACCATGACTTCTAATGCAAGTTTGTTAATACCAACTTACCGATGCTGAGCATATTGCTTCATGAAATCTACTGATGCCATTTGTATAAGTTTTCAATTAAATTGACTATGATGTATATCGTGGCCTTTGGAGAAGATCAAAGTTGAAAATTTGGATTTCTATTTAGTATGTTTAATGCGATGAAAATGTTATTTGGATCTTATGGTGTTATGTTTCTGCACTTTTTTT
>BLXT01003117.1:32352-52213 GCA_019648995.1 Plakobranchus ocellatus
ACCATCATCATAATACAATTTGCCTTTCTTCAAACACATATAAAACTGAAAAGCGGGTTTAGCAACCATTGATTCTCCTCCTCAAAAACTGCATAAATAAACTGTTTTTACAATCTTTACTCAGATGGACACTTTCAAATCCAATCCAGGGCAAAGCTAACTGATCTTGTTTGTGGGCACCTTAAAGCTGGCGTGATTTTGCTCTCTAAAATCCCAGAGGTTTGGTTGGAACCCTTTGTTCCTTGTATTCTTCTTTTGAAAACATGCAGTGCCTTTGTTTGATTGTCATTTGTGAAAGGAAATTGGTTATTCACTTTGTTCTTCATGTCTAGTTTGTGATTTTTATCCTCACAGGTGGAACGACAGAACTAAGTAGGCAGTTTGTGTCTTCAGTGGTGGCCTGTTTGTTTCTCTGTCTTTTTCCCGAGAGAAAAAGGGACAAAGCTTCGCGGTTGAATGTTGTTAACTTTACAAAATTTTTCAAACACCTCCCAATGTGAGTATTTTACCTTTTTTGCACCATCAAAAATAATAAGCGTAATGTTTTAAATATTCTCCGAATGCGTTGGGGTTCACAAATTAAATGTTTGAACTTCTAGAATGAATTTAATTACACTTCAAAATGATGTAAGTTATATAGGGCATAGTTTGATGTTTGGTAAAATTGTATGATGTTTTTTGAGATTAAAGTTGGTTCCTAATTTTTATTTTTGAAAATATGTTTTCATGTCATTTTCAGAGATAGGCAAATTGACTAGTTAGAAGGTACACTTACTATTTTGTTTAAAATTATCTTTTCTCAGTACTACATACTAGAATCTATATATTTTGTTGGAAGAAAAAAAAATCCCAAATCAACAACATTTTTGTATTCCCTTTTTTTTTTTAAGCCCGTCGCAAGTGGCCAAACTGCAGTGCGTCCTCTGCTACTTTGAGAATGTCATTAAACGAGGCATGGAGATCAATGGAAATATCACTTTGAGCAGAAAGGTGTGTAATGTAAATAAACTAATAGAACTAACTTACCAACTACAAAATAAACAGACGTAAAAGTGATCACCTTCACTGTTTTTGTAATGTTAAGGTAGAGCAAATATTAGCTATTCCAGAAATGCTGATTTTTTCTTTCTATTCAGTGAAAAATGAAACTGTGTTTTTTTATCTGTCACAATGATAGTAAATATATGGTGTCATTATTGGGTGATGTGCATATCCTTTTATATTCTTGCTTTGAATTGAAAAAAAAACTTTGTTTAACTGTTTTGTTAATTTCTTTTTGTTGTTGTTGTTTTGGGCTGCTGTCCCCATTCCCTTCCCTCCCCAGTCTGCTGGCTCGGACTGGTTACTGGGGTTTGATGAGCTGCTTCAGTGTGACCTCCAGCTTTGTCCTGTGTCGCTTCACCACACCGGAGTCATTGAGGACAGCGGCCCTGAGGCCTTACACGTATGTTCAATACAAAACAAGAAATGAAATAGATAATGGAAGAGTCCAAACAGGTCTTATTACCACATGTTTGAGAAAATATCTATAGTTTAAGGCTCCTTTTCTGTGTGTGTGTTGTGGTGATGTATTCAGGCAGCATTTGTTGATTCTATGCTGATACATAAGCATGAAAACTAGTTTGAAAAAAAAAGTATTCCAAATAAGGAAAATGCACAGTTTTAAAGATGTTATCTGCAACAGCAAACTCATAAGGGCCTGATCCAAGATGTCCAATTTGTGCTAAATGATTGGATGTTTCTTATTAGCCAAGTTTGTATATTTACCATATATGCATATTGTCACTGAACATCTTTCTCTCTCTCTCTCTCTCTCTCTGACTCCTTTCTCTATCTGTTTCATTGAAATTAATGAAAACCTGTAACTTTTAAAAATCAAGAGAATTCTGCAATTTTTTAAGCATACCATCGTATAAAATAAAATTCATGTTTTCAAACTAAGATAAGTGTCAAAATGTTCTATGGCTATTTTGACACATTCTAATTCTTTGTACATGTAATTTGTGTAATTATTGAAAAAAAAAAATTGTTACAGAATAATGATTTGTCATGTAAGCATTACAACCTGTGTTTTGTCTTCAGTTTTAGTTATAATCTGTATTTATTGTGCGTCTTTTGACAATTTGTTTGATTGTTAAACTTAGTTAGAGTCTGTCTAATAAAATTAAAAAACCATCAAAAGGTAAATTAATTCTAGAATTTGTCTAATGCCATTAAAATTCTTCAAAAGTAAATGTGTACAATTTTATTTATTTTTTATTTGTCTGTCTGTCTTGCAGGTGGACTTTGCCAACAGGTCTATAGGTGGAGGGGTACTCGGCAGAGGAAGAGTTCAGGTTAATTTCTTGCAGCAATGTAGTTTTCTTTTTTATTAAATGTTGAAATATATTACTAATGTAGCTCTGTTGGAGCTGGTTGCAGCTAAAGAAAAACATCTCTGTTTGCATTAAGTGATGATCTGTGAGATTATGCTGCCAACGAAGAGGATGACAATTCACTGCTATGTAAAGAAAAGAAAAAAATTTGTATGGCAATGCATATCTTATGGCTGTCGTGAGCATTATAGCCTCATTGCATTTAAAGTGAAACATCGTTTTGTCTGTAATTTTTTCAGACATGTTTGTCTACTGAGTTTGTAGAGCCTCCCAAAAATTCAGATTTCATATTGTTCAGCCTTGTGGGTGTAGAGTAGATTAAGATATATACAAAATAGGAACAGTTTTTTTTTGCCTGTATCTATCTTACAGCTCGTTGTCAAATTAGTTAATGTAAAGAAATTGAGACTAAAATAACATTTTTATTTATGACTGCAAATTGTTGAACCAAGAGTTGTTTTATCTCTATGCTCTTAATTTTTTTACATTTATTATTTTGTTTCAATCTAAGGAGGAGATACGATTCAGCACATGTCCAGAGCTGCTGGTTGCTCTGCTGTTCATGGAAAGCCTCCAGGCTAACGAAGCGATCTTCATCTCGGGGTTTGAGCAGTTCTCCAGCTACTCGGGCTATGCTGACTCTCTCTCTTTTGCTGGACCTTATCGTGGTCAGGGACAGGTAATGTTTATGCTCTGTAGAGTGACTCTGACCTCACTCTGCTGCCACAGAGACAAGAAATACTAAAAAAGGTCGTTTATGTGAAGACCTAGGATGAGTTTTAGGAGTTTTATCAAGAACTTTCTTGCTTCTGGGCGACAAATGCTAAACCAGGCCATCATTTATGACCAGGAGAAATTTTGTGAAGACTTAAGTAGGATAACAAATTTTGAGCCAGATCTTCTAAATAATTTTGAAATAGCAAATAATAGTTACTCATTTTATATTGTTCCCTCCTCAAAAAACTATTTTTTTTGATAAATTGGAACTGTTTGGATCCTGGTGTAGATTAACTATTGTATCTATTTGTTGTTCTCAACATTACAAAGTTACAGGGGCCAGTTGTGTAATCTATCAGTGCTTTAAAATTTGTAAAGTTGAATATTTAGGAATAGATCCATGTAAAAAAAACAATTGGTCTGAGTCTCTTTACTCTGTGGTGAATGAGCTTAAAGTGTTGATGGGTGTCCACTTTCTAAATGATTTTGTCATCATAACTATGTTTGAAAGTTATTTGATTGATTTACACAGCAAGGGTGCACCCAAAACTGATTTTTTAAAACATGAAGCATTGCTTCTTATGCCATTACACCCACAACTCAGGGTTTATGTATTGATGAGATCAAGATTTTCAAATATGGCTAGTAGAAAATCTTCTGAATATAAAAATGATAACAACCCAGGATTTGGCAAACCCTCATATATATCATATATGTGTAGCAGTCTGACAAAATGTGTCTAGTTGCGGTTTTGCATGATTGACTTCAAATGAAAATCATGAACTAGAAGAGTGAAAACTACTCACCTCTCTGTGTGGAGAACTTTCTATAGACGTGCAAAAGGCTTTCTGTACATCAAGCGCTGAGAAAATCTACTTCTTTACTGATGTAGACTCAGCAACTCAACCCATTTTGTCAGACAGCCAAATATATATATATATATATATATATATATATATATATATATATATATATTCATATAGATATTGTATATGGACATGACTTACAATAAATAATACTTTGTAAATTGATGTGTATGTTTTTTTCCCTCCCTGTGCACAGCTTCATTCACTTGTAGCCATTGATGCCGTTTCCTACAAAAGCAAGCCGCTGATATGCCAGTATGAAGAAGCCTCTGTGCTGCGAGACCTCAACAAGGCTTTGGTAGGCTTCAGTTGCATTGGTGTGCATGTCACGCCAGCACCTTTGCTTTCTATAGTTGAAGGTATGCTGTGAAGAAAATTGTAGACTTATTCCTGTTTTTCTTTTGAATAATTTGTCTTGGAAATATCTTCAATTGTTACAATCTGATGTGATATATAAAACATTGATATCTTAGATGCATACCAGTTTCACATCACTAAAGCAATTGTTTTTTGTTAGTTCTGAGAAAATCTATAAGTTTTTTTTTAGGATAAACATATCAGACAACTTTCTTCTTATTGTTACAAAAAAGATACACACATTCTTGTTCTCATATGTGTATATATTTTTTGCCTGAAAAAAAAAAGATTAGACAGCTTTGTATATTGAAGGCATTATGATCAACAGCAAGCTTAAACAGGGTGCTATTCCATCACCTGTCCCCTGATTCTACAAATTATATTTTAAAAATTACTTAAAATAACTTCTCATTACACAAAAAAAAAAAGTATAAAAAAATTGTTTGGGATGTAATTTATTCGTTGTTGTGTTTTCCATATAGCTTAACAGTTTTTTTTCCTCATAATTTTCTTGAAACCTTTTAAAAAAAAGTCAAATGTCATGTTTTACATATTTTATATCATTGGTTCCTTTAGATTCAATGGTGAAAACTGCACAGTAAGATCTGTAGATTCTATTTCTGAGGAAATGTTTTAAGCTTTCATATGCAAAGCATTTTGAAAAATGAAAATCTGGTCTGAAAAACTTTCACATGCACATCTCCAACTTATGAGGACTAGACTCGATTGCTTGAGGGGCTGATCAATGACATTTTTCATTTTTATGGGTTTAAAAATATTTCTTTTATATAATATTGTAAGTGGGAACGCAAATTTTTTAAAACATGGAATAAAATCTTTCTTTTCGTAAACAGACGCAAGCGTTACTCAAGATGTGGCTGCTGATATGGTGACCAGCGTGTTAACAGAAGCTGTGAGTGAAGCTGCTGATACTCAGGAGGAAGAATCTAGGTATCTAGAATGGCAGAGATCTATTCAAGACCCTGAATTTGAGGCTTTTGTTCCGCTACGTCAGTTAGAACAGCAGCATGAAGAATCTCAAACTATAGTAAAACTTGAACCTGAGAGTAGAGACAGTGAAAGAGGACCACTTGAAGTTCTTTGTGTTGAGCAGCAAGTCTTTGCTGAACAGAGAGCCCATCATCCACATATCACCCCAGAGATTTCACCTCTGTCATCATCCCAAGCCATATTTTCAATTATTCCAGCACCTTATGACCCTGCTTATAGCGCTAAGCCTGTGTTAGATCCACCTCAACCTATGCCTTTATCGCCATCGCCAGCAGCACAGTTATCTCAAGTGAATGTACCCTGTGTTTCCTCTTGTAATGTAGATTTTGTTTCACCAATTCATCCCATGACCAAAGATCCTCACCAAGATATTAGAGCCTCCCATCTTTTGCCTTCAACCCCTGACTGCTTTTCCACCCTTGCCATGACTCTGCCTGCAGAAGACTCAACAAGTGCCTCAGTCCATCCACCGCATTCCCTTCCCTCTCTAGTTCTGCAGACAGATCAAGGCGAGCTAAGCGAAATCTTCTTTGAGAGTGATTCGCTAGGCAACCTTAGTAGAGTGCTTGTTAACCGAACAGTTGAATCAGCGTCTCATGTTTCCCCGGCAGCAGAAACAGATTCTCAAAACCTCGAGATTTTAAGCAGTGATGATGTTGCAGCAGGCAGCAACGTACCTCTTCTCTCTCTTGACAACAGTATTACAGAATCAACCACGACACCATTGCCTAGTCGCAGAGGCATCACTAGTCATCCAATTCATAGCAATAACGAAAGCAATATTCCTCACACAACTGCTGAAAAGCTTAAAACCAAAGTGTCCTCGTGTTTGTCCCCAGAATCCCCTCTCTCCTCACTTGCCATTAGCTCGATATGCCATGCAGAACAAGCAGATTTATCCCTGCCATCAGCCAGCATCAGCCATCAGAGCCTAGAGATCAGCCCTCCCCTGCCTGCCTCCGGCATGGAGGAGTCTCTGAGCTCAGCACAGCCGACTCTTCCTGTGGCGTTCAGCCTTGCAGACAGCAGTGAAGATTTGTTTCAGCTGCGCTCACCCTCCTCATCCAATGTAGGAGACAGCTGTGAGGATGTGTCCTCCTACAGCAACACACCTCGTAGCTTGGATATCACCATTCCTGTGCCAAACCCATCGTTGACGGGGACAAGCTTAGAAAGGGCTGGCTCTGCCCTGTCAAATCTGTCCATGGTAGTTAATGTAGATTCTCCCACGCCATCGTGTGCCTCAATAGAAGATGACTTAGGCAGAATGCTCTATGTAAGCGTGGACAACGAGGGAGAATGTGAGGGCGGCACTGGTGCTGGCAGTGGCCGGCTGGGATCTCACATCTTTCCTCGCCACAACAGAAGGCTGCCGTCGTCTACAATGTCACCAAGAAGCAAGCTAGCCATGCAGAAACAGCAAGCGTCAGCATCATCATTGGGCTCTGTGCCAGTTCCCCAGGCCTCTTCATGTGTGCACTCGAATCCCCCCTTCCAAGCCAGACTTACATCTGGGCATCCCATACCTGCCGACACAAGTAGCACTTCAAACACAACCTCTGCCACAGATGGTCGAGTGATTTTTGACTCGCAGCAAATCTACTCAACCTCTACAATCACAACACTCACTACAACGACCTCCACCACCATAAGTCCAACAACTTCACCTGCTGTTGAGCCCAGCCAGTCTACATCGCTGACCCGAAAAAATTCTAGGGACCTTTACGTTGAGCTGAAAGAATTCCTTAGCTCCTCGAGCTGCAGCTCTCGAGACTCGGCTGGTAGCTGGAGCGGCATTCACCCTCCACTCTCCTCTTCTTCATCGTTTGGCTCTCGCTCTGGCTCTTTGTCCTCCCATAGAGGAAGCAATGGTTTCACGGGGGACTTCCTAGAGTTCTGGAACCATTACCGGCGACGCAGCTCTCAAATGAGCCAGCTGAGCGACAGCAGTAGCAGCTTCACAACCTCCTCATCAGCCTCCATGTCTGGAGCCTCGAGGAGATCCAGCTCTAGTCACAAGCACAGCATAGATTTTAACACAGATCTGGAGGTGAATATGTTTATCAAATATTAAACAGTGCTTCTAATTGTCTGCGTTTCTGTGGTTTTCCGCATTTTCAGTCTTCTGTGGAATTGTCTATAGTAATGTCGGCTTTAGAAAAAAAGATATTTCATTACTTCAGATTGAACAAAATATAAGTTAAATTGATTTCAAACTGATTCTAAATGGCTTTATTTGCAGTCCTATTTATAAAATTATTCTATGGGAGCATGTCTCCAGACCACTTTAGGCCACCTGAAAAAAGCCTTGGTTTTCTTCATATCTCATTGGAAGCACTGATTAAAGCATGTAACATATAAGTCACATTTATACACCAGGACGTAGGTTGTTTTCTTCCCATTCAGTGAAATAACATGGTAGAAATTTTTGTTAGCAAAAAAAATTAAATTCAGGGTCACAAGGGTGAAAAAATGAGACAAAATTTTACTGTCTAATTAAGAGATGATCAAGAAGCATATCCATAAAAAAATAATAATAATAAAGGAACAAATTTTAAACACTCTTCATTGTGTACAAATGTCTTTTTTTTTTTCGTTAATACCATGGCATTATTGTTTGCAGATAGTAGTAAAGTATTTCTTCCTAATAGCTTGAATTCTCTAATAGATCTGGGGCGTCGGTAGCACAGTGGCTTGCGAGTCCGCCCTGAGATCTGCAGGGACCATTCTGTCGCGGGTTCGAGCCCCGCTACTGGCGCCCTGGCCTGACGGAGGGCCTGAAAGCCTGAGATCACCTTGTTGTGGACTGGCTATATACAAAAAACCAAAAAAACTCTCTAATAGATCTATCTGATATGAACGTAACATAAAGAAAAAAAAGACTTTTTTGACTAATGAATAAGAAAATACCAGAATCATTGATTATCAAATCCTTTTACACATTTTTTTTCCTCCCAAAAAACACAGGACATCTCAGAGAGCTTGCTGAAGCACAGTCATGGCGTCATTGAGGAAGAGGGAGGAGGGGTTGTGGGAATGGTAACAGATTTTGCCACACACTCTGCGTCTGCCGCATTTCAAAGCGGAGTGACGACTGCCATTTCAAAAGCTTCCGACGAGGCACCTCTGGCAGACCCTGAAGACATTTCACTGACCGTTCCGCCTGCAGGAGACAGGAGATCCACTGATATTACAGAAGGTGTAGAGAAAGAGCCTTGTACAAAACTAACACAATCAAAATCTCATGTGAAATCAGCCATTCCAGTACCAAGTCCTTCAGGCAGGGGGCAAAGTTCACTGTCAAGCAGAGACCCCGTAGATACCCCAGTTGTTGAGGGATCTGAGAACAAGGTATCAGTTGTCAGTGAACCTAGCCCTGGGCCATCACATGTGTCAGCTCCCAGTAAGGCGATGTCTGGAACGGCTGCCCTTACAAGACGAGCTCTTCTAGGGAAGGCTTACCCCAGGACAAGCACCCTTAAGAGGCAGCAAGAGGTCAGCATCCACCCAGAAGATGAGGAGCAGGAAGTTATGGAAAGTACGGCTTATGAACCGCCTGCAGAGACTAGAGGACAATCTCTTACAGCTGAGAAATCTAGCCCAATGACACCTTTACATATTGATATAGTGGCAGATGAGGAAACGGAGCAATTCAGTGCGAAAATGAGGAAAAAACATCCTGTTGACTCTTGTTTTCTTGGTTCTTCTCAGAAAATCCATTTGCACCAAAGTCCCGCTGAGGAAAGGTTTCAAGATGACCCAAAACGTTCTCAGAGCAAGCCGTGCGTTCCAGCAACATCCCACACCCCTGCTTGTCCCAGTGCAGACTCTGGCTACATTTCCTTGCTGTCTACCGCAGGCCGAACAGGTTGTGAGTCTGCATTCCAGTTCTCCCCCAGCAGCACCAGCTTCATCTCCCCCAGGCAGCTAGAATCTCAACCGCACCCTCACCATGTGGATGAGGCGTCTCTTTCTGAAGAGTCGGGGGCAAAAGAAAAAAGCCATGAAGAAAAGCACTCCTCCCTTCAGGGTGAAAGGGAGCAAGCTCAGGGTGCCGGCGCGACTTTCTCCGTGAAAACTCTGCAGTCTGGGGAGCAGAAACTGTTTGCTACCCTAGAAACTAAAACTATCTATCTTGCTGAACCTCCGCCACATTCTCCTCCACCCTCAGGGGCTAAAGCTGCAACAGAAACTGGAAAAATGGATGCTGCGGAGAGCTCGCATTCAGGGACAGACTCACTAGCAGAAGCAAGCGCGAGACTCAAGAAGAAAGAGACTTCAAGCAAGCAAACATCTTCAGGATCACGGCAAAAAGTGAAATCTCAGATCTCATCCATCCCCAGGAAGAGGACCAGCTCAGACCCCAGTGGTGGGGTGAAAGCTGCGAGTAGGAATAGCAGCAAATGGACTAGAAGAGACAGTCAGACCAAAAAAACGGAGAGCAAACATGTTAAAGAAGACACAAAACCTAGAAGATTAGACAGGGCTGTATCGGAACCATGTGATGTGAGCGATCGTGCGACGAGTAGAACAGCTGAAAGATCTGTACAATCAGAGAGTCAGCCTAGGAAAGTAGAGAGTAAATCAAGTAAGGAGTTGAAGACGAAAACAACAGTGGGCAAGCCTGAAAGACTACCTGCAGAGAGGCGGGCTAGAGGTAAAAGCAGCAAAATGGTCTTGTCACCAGGAGCACAAGAGCAGCCTGTGAGTAGGACAGGCAGGCGGCGATCCTCTAACACCTCTGCGGATGGTGCTGATGGGTCGGTGTCAGACGGTTTCTCCCTGTCGCCGTCACCCTCAAGTGGAGCGAGCGGACCCGTGAAGTCTTCTAGTATCCCCAAATATAAAGATTCAGGCAAAAAGTCGTCTCCTCTCACTAGTTTTCAAGGGAAATCTCCACTTTATCCTTCGAAATTACCCAAGTCAGATACAAGGCTTTTGGTCGTTGGCAGATTGGAAAAGGAAAAAAAGCGGCACCATCACCAGAGCAAAGCTAGCAGTAAACTTCCAGTGGAAAGGCAGGTGAGACAGGAGCCATTTTTTCACATACACAAAAGTAGGTATGTCTTCTCTGACGTTGCTGCGCCGTTGAAGGATAAGAAAAGTAGAAAAGTAGCTGAGGACTCCTCCAGAAAAAAGTCAGATGGCCACCACCATCACTCCCAACATCATTACCATCACAGTCTAAGCTCCAAGAAGCCTCAGGAGGAACACAGAAAGACCAGTAAAACGGAGCAGAGAGTGAAAAAGAAAAAACCTGCAAAACTCTCATCAAAGATTTTCAGATTTGTGAGCTCTATAGGTGAGCGGGCGCTCAGTGAGGCTGTGCTAGAGGGGGCAGATATTGTTGCCCAGAGGAGCTTGATAGCATCCCTCACTGGCGAGCAGACGCGGGAGATATCAGACGAGGTTTACAGCTGGTTCTCCAATAAAATCATAAACCAGGTGTTTTCTCACATTCTCCACGATCTGGAGAGCAGGGATCGTCAGCAACTGACTGCAGGATCGCCCCTGCTGGGTAGCAGGAACCTGCCGACTTCACAACAGCTGCGGGAGATTGGGGCCTCATCAGGGTCGCCAGGAGAAGAACTGGGAGGGAGGATGTTCCCCTCACCAGTGGATGCCAGTGCCACAGATTCCCTCTCTCGATCTCTGTCTCCATCCATATTATCCCGTTCACCAATGTCCCAAGCAACAAGAGCAGCGTCTCCTTCTAGTACGGGTGTGAAGTCTCCCTTGGCCTCTGGGGGAGCAGGGGGTGATGGTTCCGCTGAAAGCAGCCACAAACGGCAAGGATCCGTCAAGATGGTCAAGTTCCAAGTGGGTCCTGGCAGAAGGGGATCAGATGCTGATGCTGCCGAAACGGTTCCCATGCCTCCCACTGACAGCCAATCTCACTTGGCAGCCTCACCTGTTTCCCCTTCATCCACTTCATCACTCCACATTCTGTCTTCACCGGCCTCATTATTTCCTGTCATATCCAGCACCAGCATCCCAATCCCTACCAGAAGGCGCAGTAGCTTTGACCTTGCCTCCCTGTCGCCTCCATCGTCGGCGATGAAAGCGATGGGATTTTCCCCGCCCCTCAGACCCATCCCTCTCCCTGCTTCGCCGTTGTTCATACCGAGCACACCAGAGAGGCCTGGTGGAGACGCAGCTGTGACAGATTCTGCCGCCAAGATGCTCGGCTCTATAGACCTGTCTCTGGACATCTACCAGGTGGCAGCAAGCATTGTGGACCAGGTGTTCCAAAACATCTCGGACAGTGTGAAAGACCCACATTCTGATCTATCTGCTCACTGTGTCGATGGTATGTGTATGTTCATATGTGAGGCTGCCAGTGTAAGTCAGGCATTAGTTGCTGAGGATAATTTTGCACTAGAGCTTTCAAAAAAATTTTTTTCAGATAGTAAAAATATAATGTTGAAAGTCATGTAAAGTTTGACAGAATCAGTATAGAGATATGAGATTTTTTTTCCCTTCCATACAAGTGTAAGTTATAAGCTTTTGCATCTTAGTCCTAACTCGGCATGTGCCTGGTTTGCCATTGTTGCCTCGCATATAATAGCTTCAGGCAAGATCTACACACTTGTTCAGATAAAAGTTTAATTAGTGTAAACCTTGCATCAGGTTCAGATATTCTTGTTTTGAACAATTATGAATCAATATCAAATTTATGGTAGTATAAAATGCAAATGCAGGACTTCTACTGAGAATCAGCTTTAGCTTTGTGTCTCAAGTAAATCAATTTTTCTGTACTATTTTATGTAAACTGGAATGCTCAAAATTGATAGAAAATGTTTAAATTGCAGAATTATGGACTGCAGCTTGCTGTAAAATGTAATATCTGTTTCTGAAGATGTCCAACTTTGTACCAACATGCAGTTGCTGTTTTATCTGTATCTCTAGATGATGGAACCAAACAGTTTACAAATAATCTTACTATCCCACACCCATGAGGTTTATACCAAGCATATTTTTCTGTTCAAGCATTTCAGACAAGATCATAACTGTATTACATTTGAAATTTAACATTTTACAAGGCTTTAGCCATTGTAAGTAAAGTAAAGTGGGTCCCATGCATAGTCCAAGCATTGGAGAGCCAGGAATATGGTCCTGATTGTTCTTGGCATATGGCTTTATCAGGTAGCTACCCATTTAGTGCTGGGTGAACACAGGGAGCAATGAAAAATTGACATGGCAGGGACTGGGATTCGAGCCTTCGACCTCTTACTTGGTAGCCAACTGCCCTACCAGATGAGCCACCAGTCATTGTAAGATCATAAGATTATAGTGTTTAGGTGACTGCTATTGTTTCTATCCTTCCGACCCCTTTTTAGGTTTTCTTTTTATAAATGTTATGCTCAGAAAAACTGCCACTCTTTTCCAATGATTTCAATTTTCACATTATGCTTGAGTGTTTTCTCACATCTGCTGTATCCCAATGCCAGGGGACTTCCAGCGTGAAAGACCAGGCTGTGAGGGGTTTGTGACCAACATCTTTTCGAGTTCCTCAGCAGCAAGCCGATCATCAAGTGCTAAAACAAAGACCACAAGTGGCACTGCCAGCACTAAAGCAAGGGGGAACAACCACAGCGCCCATCATCAGACACGGCGCTCAATGTCCCCTAGTCTTGGCCTTTTCTCTCGTCAGCCTATGTCCCGCCAGGTGACTCTTAAGCCCTATAAACTTAGTTTTGTACATTTTTTATATGTTTTATAAACAATTTGTGTGTGTGGTTTTTTTTTTTAGTGTTCTTTCTCTTATTAAAGAGGTCTATAAAAAGCTATGAAGCTGTCTGTTCTGTTGCATGGAAAAGAATCGTACATTATCTAGCATTTTTTATGAATTCCCTTTTTGATTGAAGTAATCGTATGTAGCTTTATTCATTACTGTGCTTTAAGCTCATTATATTATTTTTAATGAGTTTTGGAGATTGAACTACTTCTGTCAGCACATTAAAAGTGAATGTTTTTGTTTTTTTTAACTGTTTTTTTCCTCCTTTTTTGTCAATTGAAATCTCTGGTTACAAGGGTTCAAAAACATCTTTACTATTTCCAGAATTTTTAACAAAAATTATTCGGTAATATTTGATCCAAATATTACCAATTAATTTTTGTTAAAAATTCTGCGGATAGTAAAGATATTTTGGGAAGTAAACATTTTCAGCTCTATGGAAAGCTTGGTTAATATTTTAAATAATCTGTAACTGTTAATCATAAACAAAAGAATGAATAAGATTTCATTACTTAAGTTGCTCTCCCTCCATCAGGTCCTCACCAGTGCTTTTCTGCGTGTAGAAGGTGGAGGGGGCTGGGGGCCAACACTGCGCACCTACCAGAGACGGAGCAGTGAACCAGGGCAGACCAGTGTCCAGCTGACCCTACAGGTGACCGCACACATTTTTCTGTGTACTCTTAAGGCATCCAGACTGTTGCTTTGCCTTGGTGGTTTGCCTTGGCTAGATTATTTTTTGATTGAGTTGTTGTTGTTGTTGGATAAAGCTTGGAGGAAAAATCATTTTAAGCCATAAGATAGAGACATTCATGTGTGATGGTGACTTCAAAATGTCAAAGTGCTTGTTTATGATTAGCAGAGATAGTCACATAAATGTTATTTAGAAGAAAAAAGAGGTATATTCTTTCTTTTGTAAAAGTGTGCACCTTTCAAAACCATTTCTCCTCAGTTTCAAACTTGAAATTTTATTTTGCCAAACTTGTTTGAGAGTTTACAAAAAGCTTACATATCTGGGTTATTGTAATCCATAGGAGTCCCTGTCTGCAGAGTTACCAGAATCAGGCTAAAACAATATCGCACACTTTATTGTGCAGAGCAAAATAAATGACTTTATTGGCCACTGCACATTACCTGTACATTACACAAATTGTTTTCTAAATTTGCTATTACACATCTTTTCTATGAATTACTTATATTGTTATTTTTTTTTTTGTAGGCCCTTAACAGTATCAAATTTAGCAGCCAGGCGGCCGACGAGCAGGCGAGACAGCGAAAGGTTTCCCGCACGGATGATGATATCGGCAGACACAGCAGTGGTCGGACTTGGCGAAGGGGCTCCTTAGATGGGGGCTTCACGTCTTCCTCCTCTTCTTCATTTGAAGGCCGCAGACGCAGCTCTTGTGGCTTCAAGGATCCTGTGCTGTCCAGGTTCGCCGAGGAACTGATGAAGGCGGATACTTCCGTGCCCGAGTTGGTTATCGTAGGATCACATCCCAGTTCCACATCTACAGGTGAGTTGGCAGTGGGCAGTAGTCATGGACAGTCACTGAAAATTCCGACACCTGAACACATACAGAAAAAGTGTAATTGTAGGAGAGGAATAGACTGAGTGTACACCATTGGCTACTCCTGTTCTTATTCCCACAATAGAAGGCGATGGCTTCATCTGTATTTTGTAATGTTCAAAGCATGCCTAGTTGTCTTGGTGTTGCTAATGCCACTTGCTTGTTTGAAGTGTTCTTCAGATATGTTCCAAGGCACTGGGAGAGTGGGAGAATGGTTAATGGTTTGCTCTGAAGAAGTCAAAGTAAAAAAATTCATTGACAGTAACTAAAAGAGAAAGCAGGAGAGATAGAAAAACTGAAGCATAAGCAAACACAGTATTATTTTCAGTATTATTTACTATAATCTGATGGCTTGATGAAATTCTGTGGAGAGACCCAGAGAATGAAACTAGGTCTGTATGAACAAATGGAGCTATAATTGTTAGGGCTTGTCATAAAATAAAAAAAAATAACTACAAAAATTTAAACTAATTTCATCATCAATAAAGTCTTAATTTTATGAAGAAAAAAAAGATTTGCTTAGGGACAAGAGTTGCAGTTAAAAAATATTCAGCTGATTTATTCAGGTAATTTTAAGTTGTATACACTTAATATATTTTTGCTTTTTAAAAGTTGTGCTCACAGTTGGAGTGTACTATATATAGCTTTATCGTAACAGGGTCAAGGCGCAGCAGTTTCAGTGGGTTTCGTGATACAACCCTGGCTTACTTGGAAAGTGAATTGCTGAATACCAGCTTTACCAGGTAATATAACATTTTGAATATTTGTGTTCTGTACACTTATGTTTGTGAATTGTCAAATCTCCATAATTGTCACCCTGAGGGTGAATTAATGTAAAATTGAAATTCTTGAAATTTTGGCTATAAGGTAATTTGCCTTAAAACTTTAAGGCCTGGTATGTGACTGCTTCTTTGTGTGCCTTTATATACAAGAGAAAACATATAAAGCTGTGAAAGACAGAATTATTGTTTGAATTGAGTCTGTGGAAAATTTTTGTGGTTTAATTTTAAATCACAAACGTGAGGTAAAAACTCATCTCTACTTGGTTGATCTTTGGTGTAACAAATTGAGTTTGTCACACACATCTCTCTACAATGCTCTATTTAGCTTGCCATTTTGGGTCATCTGTTTCTGTGAAACCTATTTTAGATTTTCAGTAAAATTCTATGCCTAGCGCACTCATGAATGGAGAAGATGCTGAGAAATGTAACTTTCTTAAGTGAAAAAAATTCTAGCTTTTCTCAAACCACATTTCAGGTTGAAAGATTCTTTTTTTTTTTAATATTTTTTTTCCCAAATCCGATCAATTCTGAATTGAAATTCTTCTCCAGTGTAAACAGCCTCCCTCTCTCCGCCTCCACCTCTCCTCGAGCCTCACAAAGGCGGCACAGGCGGCGGCACAGACATGCCACAACCACCACCACTGCCACCGCTAGCACATCCGACTCGCACTACAGGCAACCAGACCTTGACCGCTCGCACAGCCGCGAGTCAGCTCACTCTCAGATGTCTGGCGGGGCAGCGCAGTGGAAATCTGACAGTTCAGACGCAGAATATTGGTTCCCTCCTCCGCGTCTGGTGGGCGAAGAGTTCCGTCTGGAGTATGAGCGTCAGCACAGCCAGGAAGAACTTGAGGTGAGTCTCTTTGAAAAAACCTCCTTATATCTCAACATGCACATGTAACCTATCTCTCTCTCTCTCTCTCTCTCTCTCTCTCTTTCTCTCAGGCAGACAAGCAGGCACTTTGGAAAAAAAAAAATGTTCAATCACTTTTGAAGAGAAAACATATGATATATGAAAGAAGTTGTTGTGTATGGAAAATGATGCCAATATGCATAAAAACTAAAGGAAAAAAAATCGACCAACCTTTTTTTTTAAAAAATTTTTTTTAGACATTAAGAATGAGATTTCATAAAGGTCTGTTATGACTTTTGCTGTGCATTACGTCTAATGTAGTGTCCCTCTTTCTTTCTTTTGCTTGATTTCAGTTTTTGGAAATGGTTCCATGTACCTAAGCACACTTTTGATTTATTGTTCAGGATGAGAATCAAAGATTTTTTTAACAAAAAGTGTATGAAATGGGTGATGCTTCTATTTAAGACAAACAAACAAAAAAGGGTAAATTTTAGTGTATTTTTTTTAAACAAATAATGATCTGGTTTTGCATAACTTTTGTTTCTAGTTTATAATTCAGCTCGATGAATACCCTCTGTAGTGATTATAAACAATTTAAAAAACCTTTTCTTCTCTCCAGGACTGTGCCACCTTCTTCGCCGGGCAGGTAGTGCAAGAGGCTGTCTGTGTGTTGAGGCAAGATCCAGACTTTCAGCAGCTTGCGGCAGTGAAGAAGCCAGAGGACCGAGACGTAGATATATTCGCAGAGAATCTCACTGATCAAATCTTGCGAGATGTGTATTTCTCTACAGCCAATGCTGCTGGCGTTGACCACTCAGATGAAGCAGCTGTTACAACTGTCGGCTCACATGACGTTTCTCATGGAGGCGGCAAACAGAGCCAGAGAAAGGATGAGCTTTCAAAACACTATGGAAAAGGGGCGAGGCCAAAAGTGTGGATTCCATCACAGGCAGGAAAGCTCTCTGCTGAGTCCCCTGCCTATGATTTACCTCCGAGAAAGCATGTAAGATCCAGGCACAGTGAAGAAGTGCACATAGTGCCAGATCTACCACTGGATTATGATAGTGGTCGTAAGAAAAATAGGGCCCGCCTTAAAGGTGATGCAAAAGAAAGAAGGCAACTGCTAACCCCCCCAGCGTCTGCTAGCCTTGGCTCCTCTTCAACCAGGCCATCCTCCTCACAGGTGCAAACGCCAAACGTCCAGCTACCCCCAGTGATGTCTTCTCTGCCTGTTCCTATTAAAGGTTCCCACCTGCAACAATCTCCCCAGCCCAGGCTTAAAGTCAGAATTCCTACTAGAACCATTCCCAGCCCAGCTCAGGCGACCCCTCATTCCAAAGAACTCAAGTTTCAGGTATGTTTTTCTTCTGGGTTTTTTAGTACATGAGCTACTTTTGTTTTGTGTAAATTGCATTCTCCATGTTCATTTTCTGACCATAGTTTTTTTTTTTTTTTTTCCAAAACGAGGTTTATTGAAGACTGGCCATACATAAAAAAAAAATCAGGTTTGTAGGAGACTTTATGTTGATTAGTGTCTTGAGACCAATTCAGATTAGGCTCATACTGCGATTCACTCATTTTTAATTATGTACAAATTCTTCAACTCCATTAGCTTTGTAATAATGAAGCTTGCACAGATATGGGGATTCTGAGCCTAGATACAAGAGTTTTAATTTTGAAAAAAAGTAAAAAATTTAATGAAAAAGATTTTTTTATTAGTAATGCATTGTCCTCACATATTATGAGCAATATCTGAGATATTAAGGTTTGTCCACAGGTATGAAAGATAAATGTGTATGGTCACCACAGAGTTACGTTTTAAAGGCAAGATGAGTTACACACATGAAGCCAAACTGGTATCAGACCATGTCAGTATCACACAAAACAGTCCACAAAAGAATGTAGGTCTATAATATGCTAGTACTTTTATATTTTGTCCTCAATATACAAATTACCCATGGGCTAGATTGTGGAGATGTAATTTTTTTCAAAGGTTCTTTACGTTTTGTGCTTTAAATGTTTTATGTGCCTTTCCTTCTAATTGCTTCATGCTTTGCTTCAATCCTCAGGCTAGAGCAGCTGACGTTGGGGATGTTTCAACCTGCTCATCCTCAGACACATGTGATGAGTCGGACAATACCTCCTCCTCTCTGCTGTCTCTGACCAGCTCAGAGGAGGACATCGGTCCCCAGGGCCTCTTGCATTTAGACGAGAGAGAAGGATTGAGAGGACAGGGTCGGAGGTATCCTCAAGTCGTTGCAGCAAGATCCAGTGCAGGGTCTGATTCAGAGAGGAAATCATCACACTCTGGAAATCTCTCAAGGGGCAAAGAGTCTGCAGTGAGTATGGATGAGAAATTGACATTAAGAGAATCCCCAATTCGTCCTAAAAAGCAGGCTGGCTCATCTCTACCAAAGAGAAAAACGAGGCAGGTTAGACTGTCGAAGAAGGACAGAGAGAATCTATACGGTCATTCGCGGAGTCGAGCAAGCCAAGGAAGAGAACTGGTTAGTGGATCCAAGGAAGAGCACTCGTGGCCAGCTATTGATCAGTTTGCAAGCGACTTGATTCAAAGGGTTTTTACAGAGGCTATGGAAGAATGTAGGCAAGCGAGGTGGAAAAGGGTAAGTTTTTCTAGTGTAGATTTTCAAGAGATAGTCTTATAGTTTTATCTTAACTATTATATTTTTTGTTTATATTTGTGTTTCCATATTTAAAGGTTAATGCTTTGCATGTTTCAAATTGCAGTTTTTTCATTCCTTCCTTTCCATGGCTGAACATCAAGTTATAACAAGTCTGTCTGCTGAACGTGTTTCGAGAGCAGTTGCTTGAAAATTCTCTACCCAGAACCCAATTTTTTATTCCGACTTTTGGAATGAGGATATTTATAACTTTACCAAGGAATAATTCTGTACATGTTTTTTTTTTTCCCCTCTTGTATTGTGCCGTAGCAAATGAAAGAGCATCAGTGTTAAGTCAATGGACGATCCTGCTCTTTAATTTGCTACAGCAGTGTTTTTGCTCTTGTTTGCCTGCATTATGTCATGTGTGTTTGAATAACAAAAAAAAAGACACAAAAACTCTTTTCATAACATTCTGAAATTTAGTTATTTTACCCTCCCAATACATTTTTAAAACAAGATTCATGCATATATTTGAGTGCGAATATGGCTAACCAGAGTCCATTTGTAGGATGTTTTTCCTTTTTGCTTACTGCCTGCATCTCTTTCTCTCTGCTCTGCCTCCAGTTTGTGTCTTACCAGCGGCCTATCGCTACAGGCAACTGGGGCTGCGGGGCTTTCCGTGGGGATGTCCAGCTCAAGTTCTTTCTCCAGTGGCTAGCAGCCAGTGTGGCCAGGTGTCCAAATTTCGTCTACTACACATTTGGGGAAACAGCACTTGTCCAGGTAGGTTAGCTCTGTCACAGTTACATTGAATTTTTTCGTGAATTTTTTTTTTTTTTTGTCTCTACATACTCTTGTTAGATTTTGGTGTTCAGTGTTACTGTCACAAAGGCAATTATCAGTGACAACCAGTCATAGAAAAATTTCAATGAAGATGGAAACTGAAATTGTTGTCACTGAAAGATGAATTAAA
>BLXT01003118.1:40448-57828 GCA_019648995.1 Plakobranchus ocellatus
TTGGATTATTATGCCAGCTGAGTTCCAGTTGGTCAGATATACAGCTTTTGAAATCTAGGACAACTGGTGCAAAGCACTAAAAATCCTTTTCAAGTGATTTAATAATCAGCGTCGAAATACTAGAGGTGGCACAGTCTTTTAATAGCTGACATGAAGGATTGTGTGTCATATTTACCATGTTTTACACAACAATCAGTACGTTTATCACTCTACATTTACGAGTGTAGCCCTCATGATTTGTATAGCAATAGTCAGTAGAATCATACATGGTCATGTAATGCACCCCCCGTTCCCTTATCCAAAAGAGCGTTCTCCAAACTTAATGTTAGCTGTAAAGTTGAACATATGAATTGCTGCTTCTGTATGCTTTAAAGCTTATAAATACTGTGATATGCCAAGTTGGAAAGCAGTCTTGCAAAACGTTTCAGCAAAACTTTCGAATGTGCATTCAAGAAAAGTAAATCTATGAACGCTAGACTGCTAACCAACCTGTCACATTAACCTCTCTTATGCGCATGTTGTCACAATACAACCTCGTGCGCGGGTATTACGCGCTGACCGATGGTTGTTACAATACAACCACGCGCGCCGGTATGACGCACACGTCGATGGTTGTTTCAAAACAACACAGGCTATCACTCTATTCAATGGAAAATTTCTCAACTCTGGTGTGTCTAAGAGTCATGCTATCTGATTGGTTAGATCCAATAATAACTACCAATCAAATTGCAGTTTATTTGAAGCACATGGGCCCACGCAAAGCCAAGTTACAGTGCAAGAAGTGAGAGGCACTGCGTGCGATCGTGATACTGTCTTGTTTAGTGCCTGGACCTGTGAATTAGGCCTGTTTTTATGGCTTGATTGACAGAAGAGGGAAGGGATGAGAGGGGCGTAATGACTGATGATTATTTCAATATTCAATGGAATTTTTTGTGTTGTAATCACTGAAGGAAGAAGCTAGGCCTAGGCTAACTGAATGTTGAATGCAAAGGGGAGAAGGGGTGACGTGGTTATATTGAATGATGCCAGTGTGTACAAGACAAAGGGAGGATGGGATGAATCGGAGATAGAGAGAAGTGGGGTTGGGAGTGGTATAATTCAAGATGCTTGATTCAATGATAAAATTTTTAGTGATGCAATTTGATGAAAGAAGTTAGGCCTTAGCTAACCGAATGTTGAAGACAAAGGAGAGAAGGGATGACGAGGTTGCCTGCGTGTACAAGACAAAGGGAGGATGGGATGCATCGGAGAGAGAGAGGTGGGGTTGGGAGTGGTATAATTCAAGTTGCTCAATTCAATGATAAAATTTTCGGTGATGCAACTTGATGAAATAAGTTAGGCCTAAGCTAACTGAATGTTGAAGGCAAAGGGGAGAAGGGATGACACGGTTGTATTGAAGGATGCCAGTGTGTACATAAAATTTTTGGTGATGCAATTTGATGAAAGAAGTTTGTTTTTGATGTCCAGCTTACACCGCGTCTGCTTTTTGTCTTTGCTATCTTATCTCATAAGTTACTTTGGTAAATAGACTGCGTCTAGGCCACACTTGGCACTGATTTAGCAGGTCTAGCCTGAGAGTACCGTTAGATTTCTAGATGCTAGCTGTATAAGTTACTCGACTCGTTATAGCAGTAACATCGTCACCGCTGCTGCTCATATAATACACAGCATTTTTGTAGCCTGAGAGTACCTTTAGATTTCTAGATGCTAGCTGTATAAGTTACTCGACTCGTTATACCAGTAACATCGTCACTGCTGCTGCTCATATAATATTAATACACAGCATTTTTGTAAGCTTTTATTTTAGTCAGCTTGAGACACACCGATGAATACCGATATGGTTGAGATCATCGATCTAAGCAATCCAATGTTCTGAGAGTGCTAGCAACGCAAGATGATAGTAGTGCACCTACTGATCTCCTTCGTCGTTCTTTTTTTTTCCAATGTTTTCAACACAAAATAACTTTAAAACTTTTACAATTATGAACAATAAAATG
The DNA here is from genome assembly GCA_019648995.1 of Plakobranchus ocellatus. NCBI lineage: Eukaryota > Metazoa > Mollusca > Gastropoda > Plakobranchidae > Plakobranchus > Plakobranchus ocellatus. The sequence continues at coordinate 42,446 of BLXT01003118.1, forward strand.
CTTGTGGTGTCTGCTTTCAGAAAATATACTTTGTTATGTATAATCAAACAATCATAGGAGATAGAGCGTAAACAAACATGCACTGTCAGATTTGTACAGCTGGTTCAGCCAGTTACGTTTGCAAACAAAACTGCTAGGCAGCCGCCCACCGGGCGGTCTGATCTCGGGCCTCAGCCAGCGCATAAGCGGGGTTAAAGTATGGCCACTTAATATCGCAAAATCAAAACATGATATCTAGAGACCATTTGCAGCGCTTCACTGTCTACATTCATTGCTGAAACAGAACTGATCAACAAAGACTTTGCAACCATTATCCAAGATGGCAATTGATATGGATACAATTTTTCTCCAAAATGTAAAAAGATGTTGTTTTAAGTCAAAATTTTATTACATTTAGATCTAGATCTAATGATCATGAGCCTACTGCAATAAGTTTAAATTGTTGCAATAGATTTTCTTAAAGACAATGATAATTAATGACCATTAAATTTTAGGTACATTCCGAACATCTTTATTTTGTTCGAAGGTGCAATTGTGGTGTGATACTAGTCTACAAATTTAACAAAATTTAAAATTTGGTGCCGGTAGGTAACTTACGCCTACGGCTAGTGCCCGTACTTGATTTTGTGACCACTTATGACTAACTTTTATCAAAGATGTTGAATTAGAATTTCGATTTTCTATCTCTCATATCAATGCATAAATAGAACCATGTTTGCTAGTCTTTAGTCGGTGAAAAAATTTGTTAACTTTGTGCGCTTATGTGTTACCGCACGCACTGTAGTTTGCAGACCCACGACTCCAATGCAAGCCGCCATGTTGATGACAGGTTTCAAGACTACAAAAGTGGAAACTACTCAAGATCGTGACGATAAAATAGTATGTAATTAACACGTTTGAAACAGCTGAGTTGGAAAAATTTAAGCTTCTACTTTTATTAAAATAGAAATTAAACTTACACTTTTATGTTTTCGAAAAGTTAATCAATATGATATTTTAATCGAGTTCAGATTTAATAACTTATTTTCATTTCAAATTATCTTATTTTACCAATATGGCAATACGGCAATAACAAAACTAGGCTTTTATCGCGCCACACAAAAACACAACTTCTTATGTACTTCAGTAAAATTTTGCAAAAGAGATAGAATAAAAAATGGAACAGATCTGTATTTAAAATTCATAATATAAGATGTTTATGGTGAGTAAAGCATAAATTATTGATAATAATCGTTATCTTAAAAAAGTTGTTTCGTTTCTTAAAAATATCTAATGATGAGTATTTTTGTTTCTTAAAAATCTCAATCTACAAGAGTTTTTAATATTTTTCATTTCCTTAACAATTATGTAAACAAATGTGTCGGGTCTGAACAAAAGAATCCATACGTTTGTTCAATAAATTATATAGGTATATTTAGATTCTGAACTAATTATGATGCCTCAAGTCTAGAATTTTATTATTGGTGATCGATTTCAAGCTTTGTTTTTTTTTCATTTTGAGCTCTGTTTTAAATCAGGAGATGATTATCTACGTTCAGAACAGAGCGTTTCCGGTAGGTATACCTTTCCAATAAAGAAAAAAAAAATAATCAGATCTCTAGTTTCTGTTGACAGAAAGAATGTTTGGAATGAAAATGACAGTCTAAATTAAATATGGATGTAAAGTGAGTAATCTTGTTACGAGCCCTAAAGTTTTTGCCCAGCTCTGACTAAGTAATCTGACAGGGTATTGTACGCACTGAATTCCCCTGAGTGCTACATGCATGACCTGTTCATTGCACATACGGGGAATCTTCTGCATTCCAATCGCCCAATAATTTTCTTTGATTAAAATAAAACAATGTTGATGTCCAACTCCTTGTTCAAATTCAAAATAAAAGATAGTCCCTGTATAGTCTTTGTGTCAATACTCATTTATTTTTACCCATTGTTTTGCTATTAAATAATTCCTAAATGATAGGGTTTTTAACTTTGTATCGTTAGTTGTCAGATGTGTTTTCAAGTTAATAAGTTTTTAGAATGGAAGAGTAGGATATATGATAATATTTTTATATCTATTTTGTGTTTATGAAAGTCGTGTTATCATTGAATCTTTTCTGGTGCAGTCTGAGGTGTGGGTTTGCACATTCAGCCCACAGCCCTGCTAGTGTGAAGTGCTGTTATTCAAATTAAGCCTGTCAGCCCCCCTCACATATATATTAGAAAATTGGTTGTGATGAGGAAATACTGAAGATTTAGAAATAAATGCATTAATGGCTGAAAAGTTCCTAATAACCCTTATAATTCAAAGTAAACTGGCCTGTGATAACTTAACATGAATTTTACATTCTTTGCAGGAATGTTTCTTATGATTTTTTTTTACAATGAAATATAGCGAATAATGTGGGGATCAGTGAATACTTCAATAAAATGTTAAATGCTAAACCTACCGCAATAGTTTTTAACTTGTGCAAACAAATATTTTTGAAGATATTGATAACTAAGCCCTATTTGCAGCATAGATCTATTTCTTAAGACCAGTCCACATGAGTTGAAAGTCACATTATAACAATTACAGATCTTTGATAAAGACATAAACTGCATTAAAATAGTAAAAACTAGATAGAGGTAAGATAAAATGAAAAAAAAAATCTGAGCCTAAAAGATGAAAAAAAAAACTACAAGAATTTTTTCAACATTTTTTTGGGCAAAAATTATAATAAAAAGCCATGCTAAGTTTCAACTTACAATTTGAAAATTTAATATCACTTACATGAAGTGGTAAAACATGACTACATTTAGCTGCCCGTTTAAAAAAAAATATTGTTGGACTTTTCTTTCATCTAAAAGAAGCTTGTTTTTTTCAATTTCTCATATATGGACTGTCTCATTATCTTAAGGCCATATGAGTCAGATGTTGCATATTTAAATCCTTTTTGAGTGAAACAGATTTTTACGCAACTTGTTTTTTTTTTTTTTTTTTTTTCATTTCAATACTTTTTTCAGTATAAATTAAGATCTTCATCTTTGTCCAGCATCAGTATAAGCAATTGCCAAAAGTGGACCCTAAAATTGTGTCATGTTTTTTTTACTGTGTTTTAAAAAAAGAAATCTATAATAGCAAGATGGAAAAGCCCAATCGAGTATCAGTCTACACGAGATCCATGTAAAAAAAAATTGGTCTCTGTGTCTTCACTTGGTGGTGAATGAGCTAAATTTGTTGACTGGTGACCACTTTTTCAGTGATTTTGTCATCATATTTTTATGCCAAGGTTAATTTACACAGCAAGGATGCATCCAAAACTAACTTTTTAAACATACACCTTACTTCTTATGCCATTAAACTCACAAAATCAAAATTTATGTATTTATGAGTATTTATTATATTTTTTCAAATATGGGTTGCAGAAATCTTTTGCACATAACAATGATGACGCTCTTGTTTTGGTATACCCTTGTATATCTGTTTCCAGTTATCACCTTTAGAGAGCTCATAGACTTTTTGAGGCTCTATGAATGACTTTATTGATTGATTTCATGTGACTCTGCTACAATTGAGTACATTATTTGCATCAAACTCACTGACTTACCTGTTTTTTAAATCAATTTCCCAGCTAAAAACTTTTGTGACATCAGCCAAGCCTCGAGATAAAGTGGCCAGGGTTAGAGCCCAACTGTTGCATATTCTGTACGAGCTTGGAAAGGATGATCATCTCTTTCGTCTCCGTTTTAAGGGACAGATTTTGAGAGATGCTTTTACATTGGAGGATTATGCGATTTCTGACAATGCGGTCCTGACTATGGTGCCTGTTGGAAAATCTCAGGAGGTCTGTTTTTCTGATGAGGTTTTTTTTCTTTCTTCTATTTCTTAATAAACTGCTTTATTAAAATACAATAATTAACTTTCACATGTACTTTCAATGTCCTCTTTTTATTTTATACTAGTTCATAGAGGAAAAACAGAATAATCATCATTATTAATAATATTACTGTCTGATGGTCATAAATACAACTTTTTGCTAATTGTTTTACCGTGGTAAATGACAATATTTGCAGTTTTCATCTTAAATCTTTCAAAAGATTATCAGGAATGTATTCATGACATTTATAAAAGATATTATTTTGAATCCCTACAGATGTTGATGGAGATTCGATCTGTCTCAAGCAGTGATCTCAGCCTAGACATTCATGGACAGCCAGCAGATGTGAAAAATGCGCTTGAGGCAGAAGTGAAAACATTTGACAGACGAGAAGCTATGGTAGTCAATTTCAAGGTAAAAGTCTAAAATAGTTATGTGCTGGACAATCTAGTTACCTTTTTAAATTATATATTCTTCTGCGTGCAGGAACCGTCATAAATTTCCCATGAAAATAAGGAAAAGGCTTCTAGAAAGACTTAACTTATCTCTTAAATCAACTGGTTTAAATTAAAATTTTGAGGCTTTTCCTCTTTAAGAAGATTTTGTCAGTATGTGTTCAGAATATGTGCTTGCTCTGCTATAGCTTTTGATGAACATGCATCTTCAATCGACAGAAAAGATAAAAACTTTCTTCATATCTTAGGACAAAGCTCTTTCCTCATACCCACTGAAAGCTCAGTTGTTTATAATCATTGAGAGGCAGTCTGAGAAACTTTTTTTTCCTCTTTTGTTATGTACATGTTTTTCTCATTTTGACAGGCTCTGCTAAATGTGCACCTGCTGTTTGTGTTTCTGAGCATGCTGACTGTCCACTGGTACAGCGTGTTCTGGCTGTTCCTGTGCTGGGTACTGGGTATCTGGTTTGTTCCCACTTACTCCAGGATTGGTGGCTTTGTGGGCAACACTTCCCACTTGTAAGTTTGAGCTTTCTGTGAAAAATTTAAAATGGCAATTTTTTTTTTTCGTTTTATTTTAAATTCAAAAGTGAAAGAGAGGAAGTTATTCTTTCCTGATGAAAGCTGCTTGTATTGCAAAATCTTTCCAAATAATCAAAGAAAGTGGCTTAAAGTTAAATTTTTTTATTAAAAGTTTTTATATAATCTTAATCCATGAGCTTTTTGCACCAAATGGTGCATAATATTAAAAAAAATAAATCTAAAGCTTCAGCCTGTTTTTTTTTTCCATGAGGAAAAATATATATACAGTGGAGTCTGTTTAAAGTCAACTTCTTGGGACAGTCAAAATTGGTTGACTTTAAGCAAGAGTTGACTTTATCCATAGCAAAGAAATAGAAAAAAAAGGGGGGCTGCCGTAAGGAGTTGACTTTATTTAAGCAAATGTTTCCCTTAAGCATTTTGACTTTATCTGGATTCTACTGTAGTTTAACTTTTGTCAAAAAAAGAAAAGGGATTATTTGAAATATGCTTTCTAAGGACTCTAAATGTACATCTCTAGTCTCACAACAAACTGGGATGTTTTGGGGCAAGGAAAGTTCACAAATAGGCACAGTTATGATTATTATTGCTGTTTTATGCTAAGTTTCCAACATAATTTTATGGCACCAGTGGTTTAGATACAATTTTCATCAATGCAGAGAGCTCTTTAGAATGTTTAGAATGCATGAAATCCATATTTTTACTGCATTTTGTAGTGAATTTTATCATATCTTATTCTACTTCGTTCTCTATTTAAAGAAAAAAGAAATATAACTTTAGAGCTTTGATGGCTGATAACTTGAGTGTTGTTTTGTTATTGAAATAATGTAAATCAAGGTGCGTAGAGGAAAAAAATTATCAGCTTACACGGTAGAGATGGAGCAATATTTTGTATATTTATTGGTGATATATTGATTTTTGTTTCTTGACTAAATCAAACAAAAGTCTAAAATAAACTTTTGCTACTTTATAATTTTTAGGTGCAAATTTTTAGAATTTGTATGCATGTATGATTTTCTTGTATACAGAAAAATCCAATTTTGCATTGGAGTTTTGGTGTTGTCAGTGACTTGCCTGGCTGTAACTCTGTATTTCTGCATCTCAGGATGGATCTTTGTGGCAGTAAGTTCAATTATTTAACAAGGCATATGTGTATCAGTCTCCTAAAATGAGTCAAGTTGTGGGTCTGCCTCAATGAGATCAACTTAAAATGTTAAAGTAAAGAAGTAAAAATTGCCCAGGCTTTATGTAAAGAAAGGCTTTCGCATGTCTATAGAAAATTCTCCACTTAGAGAGATGAGTAGTTTTTACCCCTTTAGTTAATGGTTTTCATTTAAAGTCAGTCATGCAAAAAGGCAACTCACTCATTTTGTGGGACTGTTATACGTATCACATTTCAGTCTCAGTTTATCTTGAAATTTGCTGTAATGAGTTGGATGTCATATCCAAATTATGCTGTGAGAAAAAAAAACAGTTTCAAGCATGTCTCTTTTTTTTTCCCTATTAAATACTTTTCCCGAAACTGCTCTGCAATCATCAGTTAATACAATTTGTTCACCCTGTTTTGCCTTCATTGTAGACAGGTGGTTGCTCGAACTGGGTGGAAGAAGGCCGATGCTCTCACAACAAAATCTTCACTGCAGCTTTCTTCACTGTGCATGCCCTGGCGCTTATCCTTACAATTGTAATGGGCGTTTTCATGCTGAGAAACTTCCGCATTGACGTTGGAGATTTGATTGAGAGATTCCTTGTCCAGGAGAGAAACATTGAGCAAGTTATGGCAATGGCAAGAAATGGAAAGTAAGCTAAAACTGCCTAGTTTTAAGTCATATTTGGGGGGGGGATTTCTCATAAGCACTATGTTTAAAATAAAAATTTTAAAAAAAAGAGAGGAATGAATGTTGCTAACTTCATAAAATTACTTTCCTGCTCTTTAGCAAATCTACACAAGGCCTTACAGTGTCATGTAAGTGCTATTTTTTTTTTTTAGATTTTGTATTTTTCGCAAAATTTTTTTCATGTCTAGTACGGGTCAGGACAACTGGTTAAAACTTAATGGATTTAATATATCTTGGACAGCTACCTCCGTATTTATGGTAGATACAATAAAAATATGCAAGGCGCTTGGTTTTTAGAGATAAACTGGTACAAAACATTTCAAATTGTCACAGCCTTTCCCATATTTCAGTAACCTTTTCTGCCACAGACAGTCTCATTTTAATGATGATGATACCACATAAATAAATTTTTACATTAATCTTTTCTTTAAAAATTGGTGCTGACATGTTTTTCTTGTACCTATGTTAACTTTTTTTTTTAGTTCTGGTAAATAAAAGAAAAAAAAAATTGAAGATATAATTTACCTATAATTGAATTCTAGGTAGTTGGAAAAAAAAAATTGAAGATATAATTTACCTATAATTGAATTCTAGGTAATTGGAACAATTAATCAAAGTACCATTGCCATATGTCTATGAAAAATATTGCTGATCATAACCAAAAGAAAAAACAAATTGCAACAACAATTTTTTTTGCTTATCCCAATCGCATCTTATTCGATCTATCTTACTTTATTGTTAGAATCAAGGAGAAGAGGGCAGCAGCATATGATCTAGCCGCAATGGCAGCTTCATCAGAGGACAACAAGTTCCGCATTGTCGCTGAAGGAGGGTAATGTCCTGTTTTTTTTTTTTTCTCTCTCTCTCTGCAAGAAGTGATAAAAACTTTTCAGTTCTATCAAATGAGAATTTGAGTAATCAAGTTTTCTTTTTTTTTTGTCTTTTTGGAGGAAAGGCTATTTCCAAATTATGCATTTTTCAAGTTATACAAAAAATATTTGTTTCTACTTCTTTCTATTGTTCTGTTTCACTAGCTAAGTATTTGTTGCCTGTTTCAGAGATGAAGAAGACGTTCTTGGCTTGTTGTGCGGATAACCTTTCTTTCTAATATATTGCCTTTTTCAACTAGAACTGCATACTGTTTTGTATTGCTATAGAATGATACTTCTTAGAGCAAAATTGAGTTCAATACTTTAAGAAAGCACTCCCATAAACGTCAAAGAACATCATACACTGACATGGGAGTGTTTTGGTTTAAACAGTAGTTGTGGCAGTTTTACCTTGAAAGTAAATAAGAAAAAAACAGTTGCCAGCGAGAAATTATGTAACATTAAGAACAGCATTAAATGGTAGAGAAAGTATATCAAAATGTTTGGCCATTATTTTGACTTTGTCAGTGTGTATGTTTTTTTCCTTGGTGCTGTGATGCTCATCATTATTATAAATATACTTATGCACTAATCAAGCTGAAGAAAAATAAAAGAAATTTTTTCCTCTCTGCCAGGCTGGATGTTTTGACAACAATGATGTTGTCCAGGGATGAGCTTACGCAGGAACACTCAGTGGAAGCTTTGGCTGAGCTTCTCACAATTCCCACCATCCAGGTATGCTGACACGACATTTTCTTAATATTTCTCTACAGTTTAACACAACTAATACTCAGTCATATTAAGGTATGGACTAGGATATTTTGAAAATGTAGTGGTATTAAGAGAAAAAAAAAAGAAAATTTAACGTGGGTGCATTGATTTAGCATTGTTTTTTTTTCAGAGGTATTTTCCTTTAATCTGCTTCTTTCAAGTCAAATTGTTGAACAGCTTTCATGAAAATGGACATGAAGCTTCACTCACTGCAGCTATGTTTCAAAGTTTCCTGTTTCAAAGTTTGCAGAAAAAAAGATATTTATGAAAAAACTTCTGACAAGAAGTTCTAAAACACATAGCCATATAAAATCTTTTCTTGTATTTTAAGTTATGTCGGTTTGTTCTTTTGATCTTAAAGTCAAGATTTTAGGCTTGGTTTTTCATTGGTTTTTCACTTCATGCAACGATTAATTTAAATATTCTTGCCGTGTTGGATAGATTGAACTTTTGCAATATGTCATAGTTGAAAAGGAATCAAGAAATATCTAAAGCCATGGCTTTATCAATACTGAAAACATCATGTAAAGAGTATTTTTATTTCTTTATTATAATAATCGCCAGTGATGTATTTGACATAATCTGTAATATTGTATCACTCTCTATTAAGTTATTTCCAATCTTTGCTGCCCCATTGCAAGTATTTTATTGATCTTTTCCAATCATTGCTTTTAGCGAGTTGATATTTGCATGAGAAATATAATAATAATCACCAAGACAAAAAATGAATTCACAGCAAGGATAAACAAGAATCAGGAGCATTGAATTAGCTGTCATCATTGTTACTATCAAAATTGATGTTAGGGGCATTAGTGGCCTGAGATTATCAGGGACCTTACTTTTGTAGTTTGAGCTAACAATTTAATGGTAGTCAAAAAACCTGAAGTCATCTAATGTTTTTAGGGGCTATAAGACATATCAGATATTATTGAAAACACTTTCATCGTAATCATAAATACTTTTTTATGCAGCCACTGTTTAAATAGCAAAATTTTTTTGGTCTGTACAATCTCTTTCTGAATAAATGTTCAAATTTATACTTCAATTTACAGGACACATTTGTAGAGAGTGGTGGGGTTCGAACCCTAAGTGCAGTCTTACATTCACATGTGCCACGAGTGATGCAGGAAGCTGCCTTTGCCCTCTACACCATTGTGGCAGACTCTGAAGAGAATAAGTACTCTGTCGTAGATGACCATGGGTGAGATGTTGGAGTATTCATTATTTAAAAAATTTAAAAACTTTTTTTTAATGTTATTTTTAAACTCTTTTTATTTATGGGTTTATGGAGATTTGGTGTATTGAGTATTTGGATTGATGACCTTTGGACTGTTTTTTTTTTTTTTAATGAAAGGTGTATACATACATTTGAAATTGAAAACGACGGTGAACAGTTCATGTTGTAACAAAGCTGTGGTATTGTATTGATTCTTTAAATGAAAAATCACTTCGATAGTCGGGAATATCTACTAAGTTAGAGAGCTCAGCATTTTCCTTTGGGTAAAATTGCATATATTCTTATGGACCATATTCTCAGTTTAAAACGGTAAAAAACACACAATCTAAGATTAAAAAAAACATTTTTTAAAAAAGTTATAAAGATATTTTTCAAGCTGCCGTCTGCACAAGTAGTTTTCATAGAGGGGAAGGTCTTGTTTTATCATTTTTTTCATAAACATTATATTTACATCACAAAAATCAAAGTGCTGTATTCAAAAGCAAATAACACAGCACATGTCCACCAAGAAAAGGAACCTTAAAAAATTGTGGCATTATCAAAAAGTCATATTCATTCAACTCTGTTATGAAGTATTCATTTTTTCCTGAATTGGGTTTTAATGTATTATAAGTTATAGAAAGAATACAACTTTTAATATATATAAAACACTTAATCATTGACTCTGCCGTAAAATATTAATGTTTTCCTACTTCAATATTGTATTTAAAAAAAGAAATCACATTCAATTTTCATGTTTAGACTTGATGATTTGGTGCATGCAGCACACGAAGGAACCATTCTCTGCCAGCGGGCAGTGGCCAGCATTTTCCTGGAACTGATCTTCAATGCAGAAATCCGAGCTCAGATTGCCAGCAGAAACACCCCAGGTCTTAAAAATAATATTTGCCTGCCAAATTTTTCTCAATGTTTATCTGTATATAACCTTTTTTCAAAACACGATTTTATAAATTGCAAATTGAGATTCTTATTATTCTTTCTGATGAGAGCTCATGTTCACTGAATTTCGTCTAGCTAAAGAGCGTATTTTTTTTAAAAATTGCTCACGCAAATTAAAATTTACTTTTGAGGGAAAATAGACATAAGTTCATTGCAGCACTTAATTCAAATTAAAATGAACATACTTTTTTCAGCTCTATGTAGACACAGGATTTTTTTTTAAAATTAGATTTAATTGTAGACTTCATCAAGGCCTAACTACAATTCCTCAAATGTAAATATATATTCAAGAGACTCCTGATTTCTTATTTTGGAAACAAAGGGAAAAAAAAAACATTGTTATCTTTGAAGTATGCAGAATTTGAAATCAACACTTAACAAAAATTATTTAATACATTGCATAATACACAGAACTTCTGTGCAAATTTATTTCTGATCACCACAGTATAGAAGTGTAGTCAATGTCTGAAGGGCAGGAATGGGATAAAATGAACAATTGTTTTGCAAACAGCCTTTGCACATCATTGAAACGAGAGACATTAAGTTAAAGTCATACATTATTATATTTTCAAAGATGATTTTTAGAATGGGAGCTTTTTTCGTTAAGTACTTTGATGTCATTTTATTTTGTGCAGCCCAAGCACTGGTTCATCTGTGCAAGACTAACGACCCAGAAACTCTCAGATTTGCCTTACAGTCCTTGGAAGTTCTTGCTATTGAGAGCGCTGATCTCATCTGTTCACAGGTAGGGAGTTCCTGTTAGGTCACGGTAAATATCTTAATGGTAAGAATTCTGATGGTTTGAATTTCAGTTATTTATAAGTGAGTTTTTTAGGGGTTCCAAATAAATTCTTTTTTCTCTAGGTTAAGAAAAAAAATTGTCCATGTGAGTTAAATTTTTCAAACGTAAACATAATCTATGAGTGTTGGATAAGATGGAGTAAACAGCACTCAAATCAGCTCACATCAGAGTAATTTGTATGTCAAAACTAAGTACCACGCCAAACGTGACAATGGCAATAAATTGTTTTCTTTATATTTGCATCACCATTACCATCTGATTCACAACTTCTTATCGTCATGTCTGACATTTGATGCAATTACGTCTAACTGTTACACAGCATGTTTTTTTGTAATCTCTAAACTTGATGATACATGCATGCTTATGTTTAACACATATCCACCATTTTAAAGTTTGCTATTCATGACTTTATCTGATATTGCATTTACTCTGCCATTTACTCTGTATGTATCTCGCTCGCTGTTCTCAGGAGGAACTCTTGTTGTTGCTGCTGGATCTTCCGTTCAGAACCATGGATGAGAAGCTGTTTCTGCTGGCTGGGAAAATTTTGCTCTACTTTGCAGAAAACAGAGAAGTAAGTGATTTAATTTGGTCAGTGCTGTTTCTCCTCTCCTCCTCCTCCCCCCTCCTCCTCCTTGTTCTCCTACTCCTCCTCCTCCTCCTCCTTCTTCTCATACACCTCCTGCCAATTCCTCCTGCTTTTCCTATAACGCCTTTTCCTTTTCTACTCATACAAATCTTCTTCCCGCTCATACGCTTTTTTTCCTTATCTTCTCTTTCTCTTTTTTTTTCCCTCTGCCCTCTCCTTTCACCCTTTTTCTTATTCTTGGTTTTCTCTGTCATTTTCTTTTTATAATAATTATTTTCTTCATCATATTATTGTTATCTTAATTTTCACAATTCATTTAGTGCGAAAAAAAAATACAAGTTTTATCTATTATCTTTGTTTATAGTGTTTTAGTAATACCTGTTATCTATGTTGTGAAACCTGTATCAAGCGGGTCACAATTTACAATGATATTTGCACTGATTTAAAAGTAAACAAAAGTTATGAAATAAAATTAGCAAAAAAAAATCCATTATCTCGTATTATTTTTAGAACATTTTTGAAATGACCCATACTAGGTTTTGTTGTGCAGCCCTTCATTTGCATTCCTGTGATTGTAAAAAATAGATTTTCATTCCTTTTCTCTTTTCAGACATGTGAGCAACTGCTGAGCTACCCTCAGGCTCGGGACACACTTGATATCTTTGCTAAAACACACGATGCCATTCTGCAGAAAGTCACTGTGAAAATAATTTTCTGCTGCCTTGAGTATCCAGACCTGAAGTAAGTACAACAAATTTTCACTTGCTACTATGCAATTAAGCTTGTTTCACTTGATCAGTCCCTGAGTATGTTGTATGGAAAGCTTGAGAAAAGTTGTGGTTTTCTTCTTTACAACACTTTGTTCAAAATTTGAAGTCTCATATTATCTTGGCTCAAAATCAAAATAGCCATACCTAGTTTTTATATTGTAAAGCTCCATAAAACGTTTTAGGTAGTTCCAGAAATTAAAAAAGTTCATAATTCGACTTTTGACACCTGCATTGGTCTGGAGATATGCATGTATATATTTAGCATAAATGAAATGGAAAAATCACTAACATGTGACAGAAATATCATAGAAAGGCCGAAGTATTTAATTGTTACCATTTACACTGCTTGTGTGGGCATGAGCAAGAGATTTTAAAGTTTTGTTTGATCTTGTCTACTTCACAATTTATATCCATAGACCTTAATGGGATATAATCTCAAGACTAGTCCGAATGAGCCTCAAGCCGCATTATGAACATTTTAATCCATTGACATAGCAAAATCTGCAATGTGTGAGCTTTTTAAATGTAAGCACTGGACATAAATTATGTTGATTCTGTGCCAAGATATAAACGTGTAAGACGCCTCAAAGAAAGCATTAACAAGAAAAAAAAAATTAAAATGTAATTTTACTTACATCATGACACCAGACTTCAAAATCTATTGCTTCCTCCTTTTGTATGAGCTGAACAGTCTCTGACTGGTCTTAAAATATTTGTTTTTGAGTAATAAGAACGTATGCATTTGAAATTTTGATTTGTATCATTTCCTTTTTTTAATGACCTGTGTTGTGAAAAAGTGTCATAGATTAGTATCACTTTATTATTCTTATGGATTGCTTTTGTTTACAAGTCATAAAAACAAATATTAGAACATGATATGAGGGCAAATTTTAGACTTTCTTAATGGATCTGAGATACAAATTTTTATAGCTTTCATTAAACAATTTAGAAATATATAATTTTTTATTCCTCGTAGAAAATTTAATTTTTGTAAATGATCATAAATTTAATCTGATTTTTTTATTATGTATGAATGTAAATCCATCTATCTAAAATTGTATAGATTTAAAAAAAAATAAAGGATCAATCACAAACAAAGCTCATTAAAAATTATAAGAGGAAATACCTTTGTAGTTGACACATGCTGGATAGCAAAGTCTAAATTTTGGCATTACCAGGCCACTATATGTCAATTATAATTTTTATATCCTACACCACCTTTACTTATTTTTTTGGACTATATCAAATTAATCAATGAAGGTTAAAAATAGCATATCTAAAAAAATTGTAAAAAAAAAAGCCTACTGCTTCCCCTCCCCCAGATTCTCTTCCCTTCCATCACCACACTGTGGTAACTTGCTAATGAAACTCTTTCTGCACGTTTGTCTTTCTTTTTTTTTCCCTCTGTTGATGTAAATTTTCTAAAATGCTTTGAAATCTTCCTGCCTTTTGTCAGGGCCAAGGCAAAATTTGTGGGCCTGGACGAAGTTCTTGAGTACATTCGCGAGCACGCTGCAGACAAGGACACTTGGGACATGGCAGAACAAAGTATGGGCATGTCAAACCAACATTTAGTGATGGCGCTTTATCATTATAAACTATCAGCACTGCTTCAATTTAGTCAACATTTTCATTTTTATCTTCTCTCTCAGCAACAGTGGGAATTAGCATAAACTATTTTCATTTAGTTTAAAGTTTGCTCTAATTTCACCATAAAAAGAAAATTAATGGGCTTCAGCCCAAGCTGGAGAATAGTATAAAGCATATGATTGTTTTAATTAAATTCTATTGTTATTTTGTCAATAAATTAAAAAAAAAAAATGTAAAGGATATTTTAATTTTATTAAAATTCAGTCATGATTGTTTCAGCTACAGCCTACATAAGCATTAAGTATACACGACTTACTTCAAATTTGAAAAATTATTGTTTTTGCTTTAGCTTATCACGGTAAAAAGTTCAAAGAACGTCACTTGAAAGTCACATAAAGCATTCTGGAAATGCATGGGTTCTTTTTTGTTAAGCACCAATACTGTACCAATAAATATACTGTCCATCAGTGATTCTGACATAAGTAAGATTTTATAATTTTTATGAATTCAAATCTATGAACTTTGTTCATAAATGTAAGTTGTTTTTTTCAATATTCAATTCTGATATTACTACCAACATTACTTCCAGTTTCTCTCAAAGAATTACCAGTCTGTGATAGTCTCAAAGAAACCTCTATGCTGTTATATGTTGTAGAGAAATATCTGGCCCTATAAAAAAAACAGAGAGTGGGTAGTTTATTTCACTCTAGATGTTATGTTTCAAAGAGCAAAAACAACGAAATAAATTCATTTGTTTTGGGGAAGATTTATCTAAGAGAGCCTGCAGTGAACTTCAGCGCAAGTCAGTCGCAAATTTGTTTTACTGATGAGATAAGCAGCCAAGCCGGGAGAAAGAAAGAGTCAACTGACTAGCAAATGGTGTGGCTTGTAATGTTGAATTCTCTCCCTTAGTATCCAATATTCTTTTCGGTTCTTTTATGATATCTCTTCAGTTCCCATGAATTACGTTTGATTATGAAAGTACTATGAATGAATTCTGTGAATGGAGCCTACTCAATATTTTTTTTTTACAAAAATCAGTGAATGGAAGAATATATTACAATTTCACAAAAAACCCAAAAAAAATTAATTACCTACATGGCAACAATTTCTTTGTTGCTGTTGAACCTGAACTTTTTTCTTT
>BLXT01003118.1:57870-68067 GCA_019648995.1 Plakobranchus ocellatus
GTATTTTTATGTTATTATTTCAGAGCTAATCATGCAGTATGTTCATCATTAAAAGTGACATATATCTAAATTGTACTTCAGTACCTTTTTCTTTGTAAATTACTCAAGTTTCTTTTAAGCAATAGTATTTATTTTGAACAAACACCATTGTTAGACCTCAATTCAGTAGGCTCCCTACTCTCTTACACATGTACTGTCCTTCCCTTGCTTTAAAAAAAATTTTTTCTTATGTTAGATTATCGATTGAGCTGGATAAAGCTCTCTTAGGAACAATCCAGTGATCACAGGAGAGATACTTTCTTTTACTGTAAAAATAAAGTAGTGGATAAAGAACTTGCTGTGAACTTCAACATTGTTTAAAAATTACATTAGCTGTAGTGAGACCAGGCCACATGAGCTAGAGCTCAAATTGTGAACATTTTGAATGGCTAAGATAGCCTGAAACTTCTTTCTTTGAGCTTGCACAGAGCTGTGTTGATTCTGGGTCAATGTATGAGGCTTTTGAGGTTCACAAAAAACATTTTTTTTTAAATGAAGAAAAATAAGTAACTTACTTCTTTCAAAAATTTACATGTTACCTGTTACTCATTTGGATTGGTTTTTTTAGACATACAACCCCTCCCCCCTAAAATTTATTTCTCTCTAAGATTTGAAATATGATATCTGACTTTTTCAGGCTATCTTTGAAACAGTTGTTTGACAGAGCAAGTTACAAAAAGTTACTCTTTATGTGTGGGCTTAAACTGCTAACCCAAAGGAGAATATATATACTGTTTGATTTTCTTTGTTTTATTTTCGTTTCATCCAGGCTTGCAGCTGTACAAGTCTCAGGAAGATCTTTCTGGCCTCCCTACTCTGTCAACCCTTGAGAAACTGAACAAGATGGAAGCGAAATCAGGCAGGCTTGTAGGATCTCAGAGCTCACTCGGCTCAAACATAAAAAAAGACCCAATATAAAAAAAAAATAGATGGGATTTAAAACTCTTGTGTATATTAAATATAATGTTTGTTGCTACTAATGAGATTATTGTATTAGTGCAGCTGTGATGATTTTCCCGTAGTTAAGCTCCAAAGAGCCTGGGGATGCAAATTAATTGTAATTGAGCTGTAAAATCTTTTGCCCTTTCTGAGAATCAACACAGGAGAAAAAGCAAAAGTCACCCTAACATGGTCGACGTATATTAATCACTTTAACCTAAAATAAATAATGATGACAATGCTTTTTTCAACAACAACAAAAAATTATCAAACTATTCAAGATACTTTTAAACAGCTTATGTGCAGCCAACACTATGTTTGAGGAATAGAAAATTAAAATAATCAAAGATATATATTGTGTGGTCTGAGGCCCACTAGCCTTTATATCATAGAATTTTAATCATAGGGATTTTTTTGTGTGTGTGCATTTCAATTTTGCATTTATCTAAAACAATTTTTGAAAATTGAAACAAAGCAAATGTTGTAGATGTTCTAAAATTAAAAAAAAAATAATTTGTTCTTGGCAGTTGTTGATTTGATGTAATGCATTTTGGGAACTAGAGCATCTGCACTAGTAATATACGCAACTAAACATATTCCTGTTTTCAATTCTTCTCTTTTGTTGTTTGGTGTTACCAGAATATAAATTTTTCCATCTCTTCATTTTCTTGATCAAAGTCAAGATGAATCAAAACAAAACTGTGATATAATATATAAATGAATTTATGTGTATAAAATAAAAATAAAGTAAACCTTGTTTATTTATTGGTTCAGGCAATATTTTCCTCTGATGTTATTTTGTTGTTACTTACAATCATTGGCAATCATGATTTGTTTTACTTTCGACGTATTAGCATTCTAATATTCATATTGCAGTTGAAGAATCAACCTTCCCAATGCACCTTGTTTATGTTATATGATGATATTTATGACTTGCATTAAACACAAAAATTTTTTTAATTTTCCCTCTTTTACCCATAATCCGTCCATAAATATTGTAAACAGCTAATTATACTCATACATTGAATTGTTAAATACAATGAAAAATATAGTTTGGAAAAACCCAATCTATTTCCTTCTAAAAGTTGTGGTTTTAGAAATATTTTTGGGGCAATATATTATTTCCAAAAAGTTTTTTCTTGGATGTATTGGTCTATATTCAGTTCATTTAAGTCTATTCTAAACGCTTTTTTATTTCCCCCTTTTTTTTTCCAGTGGCATCAGTCAGGTTGAAGAAAAAGAAAAAAAAACAGCTAACAAATTGTGATTAATAATATATTTGAAACTTTTTACTTAATTCTAAGTATCGCTGAATTTACAGCTAAAGTTGAATTACAAAACTTCATACATTTTTTTTTTTTTTGCACTACCTCTCCATGAAAATGTTAACTTTACCTTTTGATAGATGTAAGTGCACATTTGGAAAAAAGAGCTTTGGAAAAAATAATTGTTTGGGAGGTTTTTTTTCCTGGCTAGCATTTCTACTTTTATCTTTCTTGCTTTGCCTTGTATATGTTCATGTATGTGTATATAAGCTCTTAACAGACTACTGATGAAAAAAAAAATTTTTGTTCATTGCCTTTGTGTTTATTGTCTCCCATAAATGAGCCACACTTTCTGGATGGTTTCTACCATTGGAGGCATACTGGACCATGTCTTGCTTTGACGAGTGTCAAGGGTAAAAAGCCACAGTTCATAAAGAAAGGATCGAGATAAAATCCAGTTTTGTGTGATGAAAGTATAAAAAAACACAAAAACAACTACATAAACAATTATTTTCTTTAATCCGTATGTGTACATGGATTATGTAATATGCTTTCATTTTCTTCTTTGTACCCAGCTGGATTAAGCTCTGGTCTGATTTGAACAATAAAACTTTTAATCTTTTAATATCACGACTCGGCTTGTCAGTGAGAAACACCACGAAAGTTTTACTTAATTTGTTACAGCTTGGCTTGTCAGTGAGAAACATCTCAAAAGTTTTACTTAATTTGTTACAGCTTGACTTATCAGTGAGAAATGTTTCGAAAGTTTGACTTAATTTGTTACATCTTTTCTCCAGTCTCGTTGGTAAGAAAATAGTGATGAGTAGCATTTGATTGCAACTTTTTATCCGATATGATTAAATTTGTTCGTCTACTTGGAGCGATTCTGAATCAGACCAAACACAGGAGAAATTGCATAGATTATAAGTAACCTGTCTTAAAAATCTCCATTTTCCATCCCCAAGCCTGGGGAGGTTATGCTATGGTTAGCAAATCCGCCTTGAGATCTGCAGGAAGCCTTCTGTCGCGGCTTCGAGCCCCGCCACAGGCGCCCTGGCCTAATTGAAAGCCTGAGATCACCTTGTTATGGACTGGCTACAAACAAATCTACGCCAAGCAGGAGACGTTATAAAATTATTACCTTCTTGATTCAAAATTGAAAAAATAAAATCTCAATTAACTTGAATGTAGCAGATCTATTAAGTTTGTAGATCCAGAAGACAATTGGACGGAAAAAAAAAGTGATAGTATGCATCTATCAATATAACATTTTCCTAAAAACTGAAATGTCCTAAAGGAAATTTTCTATAATTCTTTTGAGCAGTAGCAGCAATAGCATAATATCTTTTTTTCATAGTCTCTCAGGCCACGAGAAACGTACCCCAAATTAAGATAGGATATTATGTGTAGATAAAGCGGCATTGAAAAAAGACAAAAAGTATATAACAGGAATGTTCAAAAGCAAAACCAACATTATAATTCTATTTCCACTTTAATTGGGAATCTTTTTTAACAGTCACTCATAGTAATATTCTTTTATGTTTTTAGTTTTCTCCGTTTACAGATTTAGTGTATTAATGTTAAAATTATTCTGCTCAAAAAACAGGCTTAAAATTTTCTGAAAGTTGCCCACGTTTTCGAGAACAGATTTTGATTATAGACCTACAAATAGGATCGCTTTAAAAAAAAAAAAAAGCTTTATAGGCGCTGGTTTCTGTACAAAGACACCAATAGCATTGCATCATTATTTTTAACTTATTAAATAAAAAAAAAAAAGTTGGGATCTTTTGTGGTGCCAAAAATAAAAAAAAAAATTCAATTGACCGAATTTTAGCGGAAGCCTCTTTTCCCAAGATGCCTCCATACTTCCCTGTAAATATCATTGCGTCGACCACTATAACAATTTTCTGTCTGTGGCGAAGAAGATTGTAAAAGTTGCCAACCTGAAATTCTATATGACGGTACTTACAAAGTTAAACAAAAAGAAATTCAGATCAAAGTGTCTCCGGAGTGGTGCTCTTTTTCATTAATAATATTATTGTTTATTGAAATACACCCATAGGAGTAGCGGACATAATAAATACCATGAGTCAGTTTTGTCTTCGACAAGAGAAAAATAAATAACTTGGCAAAAGTTTTTCTCAAGGGGATAATCAAAGCTGACTTTTACTTTTATTTTTTAGTAAGACCACAGTCATAAAAATTTCCTAGGGCTTTTTTGTTCTCTATGAAGAACGAAATAATTGGCTATGAAAATATTTATTTGTCTTACAAAGTTACTGATACAGTTGCCTCTGACTTAGTGACCCAAAATCTTCCCGTGAAAAAAAAAAAAAAAGACAAAAACGAAACAAAACAACAATTTTCGGCGGTTCAAAGGAAACAAATCTTGTACTACCAGAGTGAAATCAGGAAAGCATCCGATAGTTGGTTCTTGTGCAATCTACCGAAATCTCTTGCTTGCTGCATAAAGCAGAGTACTATAAAATTATACATATCGGTTAATTAATGGCTCACAAATACATTCTTCTTCTTCTTTAGGTGTCTTGTCTGGGACAGACATTGGCGATCCCATTTCTCCCTCAATCTATTCTCAGTTATTCTTATAAAGTTGTCACTTTTCTTACCTATTGCCCACGACTTAAGATTTTCAAAAAAACATTATTCTCTGTGTACCTCAATTGCGTTGCCTTCAATGTTTCCAGTGATTAAGAAGCATTCACAGCCCCTGTGTCGACAAATATGACATAACGATTGTAGTTTGCCTTTCTTATGGTTTTAATTAATCATCGTAGAGACTGCAGATAAAATCATGATTAGAGATAGAATTATGATGCATAACCAAACAAAACATATTATTTAGGTTAAATGTTTTAGAAACCACTCCGATCGAATATCAAATATTTGAGTGTAGTACATTTAAAGCTGTTTTTTTCCTGAATATTTCCTTTTTGAAACGAACAAGTCTTACATCCGGACTTAGAATCACTACAACCCTATTCAGTTCTTACCATTGCAAGCCTCACAGAAAGAAGTCTGGGGCTGCTTTAGCGATTCGAAATGTTCAACAAGCGACCCCTGCCGACTTATTGGGACATATCTCCAGGCAAATGATAAAAAATAGAGTCATAAAGACCAAGGATTTGGGTCTATACAGAATTGTAGGTCTGCATGAGCAGAAACAGGAGATGGACAGGTTAGATTGGGAGCAGGTCTGTGGGTATTTGTGATAAAGTCACTCAGCCTCTCCGTACTACTAAGGATTTAAGACTCCGTCGGACCTCAGGGACCTGACAGAGAGCTCGAAAATCGAACCATTAGCCACAAGGGAAGGGAGGCTACTGCAGTATTCAGTGCGATAACTCCATTGGCAACCCTTGGTATTCTGGAACATGGCTGGTATGTTCAAATGAATAAATATCTCCAGACAACGAAACATGCAATGATGGCGGCATACAGGGGGTCAAGTCCATTTGAATGTTGGTAGACTTGTTTTTAACTGCAACCGTCCTCTATATTTAGTGCCATACTCGAAAATGTCTACGAGATTCATAGAGATGAGAATAATTGTAACCTTGTGTGGTAACCTCATGGTACACTTTCCGTGCAAAGAGGTAATAGTTACATGAAGCTGTATGTGACTTAGAAAGTAAATATGGCATGTACAAAAGAATGATAATTATAACGAAACAAACAAAGTTTCGGGCCTTTGGCTTTATCAGGTCATACAGTTCAAACTTCAAGCGCCACGACACAGTTGGTAGGGAAAGTGCACATGTTACAATATTTAGAAAGTAAATTGCATTCATTCAACCCAAAATTTTAAAAACGAAAACAATAATATTAAAGGATAACTAATTACTTGAGAACAATTAGATCGAAATGGAAAAGTAATTTGACTTCACAAAATGTCTAAAGTGAAGAGGAAGGAGGAAAACTGGTGGGACTCAGAGAGGCAAGAGATGAATAGCTCGGAAAAATAAAGACTGGTTATAAAATAAAAGGGGAAAGAAAGACAACATATAATAAAAAAAAAAGACGAAAGTGTGTATGAGAGAGAGAGAGAGAGGAATAAATAATGAAAGAGAGAGATAGAGAGAAAAAGAAAGAGAGAGAGAGGGATAAAGAGTGAAAAAGACAGAGCGAGGAGGAGAAAGAGAGAAAGAAGGAAAAACAGAGAGAGAGGGATAAAGAGCGAAAAAGAGAGAGGAGGAGAAACAGATAAAGAAGAAAAGAGAGAGGAGGAGAAAGAGAGAAAGAGAGAAAGATTTTATGTGGGCATATTTTAAAAACCCAAAGTTGTTTTATGGATTTACAAAACGACATTTTATAACTCTATTTAAATCTCATTGAGAATGTGAAACAAAATAATGATGCAGTTAGACATTAACAATAATGTTCCGGAACTTTGTACGCCGCAAGTCAAAGCTAAAGGGAAAAAAAATAGCAGTACATGTTTGATGCTCAACTTTTGTTTTCTTGAGAATATCTTTAGGTGAAATAATAAAAATCAGCAATGGGTTTGGCGAGTTAAGTTAATTTAAAGTAAAATAAAAATTAAAAATCATTCGTTTATTTTTCCACTATCCAACTTTTAAAAACACGCCATCCGATCCTGATTCTTTGCAAGCATCAGTGCAGTGCAAGTCAAAAAAAAGTATGAACAATATACCCTGATTCGTTGAGAAAACTGATACGCAAATGAGAAAAGATCTCGAACATGATAAGGTCTTGTGTCTCGGCCAAGATCTCAGTCCATGAAAGTGGATTCTAGGCCCCAGTCAAACAAAACGCTAGGGTAATGTGAGAATATAATGTAAGGTGTGTGTGTGTGTGTGTGTGTGAGAGAGAGAGAGAGAGAGAGAGAGAGAGATACTGTAAGAATGACTATGGCATCAAAATTTCAGTGCTGATCATGTAGAGCCTAAGCGTAGACTCACACTGGAGGCGACGCGACTTGTCATGACTAACTTGAAGGACTGATGTCGCAGTTACTGTGCGCTACCCACTGACAAGTTAGCCTAATAATTTGCGAAACAAAACTGGCCTCCGACAAGTAGCTGACTTGGTGTGCGCTCGCACCAAAGAAAGAGAGTATTTAAAAACATGTATTGTTGGACAAGTAAACTGCTGCCTCTAGTGTGGGCCTATGCTAACAGCAATTCTCCGTCAAAAGCTGAAAGCTGACGAATTCATAATGGAGAGAGACCACCAAAATGATAAATAGTCATTAATTTGTCTGACACATTGCGATTTTTTTTTCTCTTTTTCACGCTCTCTCTCTCTCTTTCTCTCTATCTCTTTCTCTCTCTCTCTTCTATATAATGCATATATACATAACTATCTATCCCTCCCTCTACATCTTTCTCTGTGTCACGCTCTCTCTTACCGACCTATATATCCCTCTCTCTATCTATATTGTTTTTGATTCACACCCATATATCATGTTGGCATCATCATCATCATCATCATCATCATCATCATCATCATCATCATCATCATCATCATCATCATCATCATCATCATCATCATTATCATCACCTTCATCATCATCATCATCATCATCATCATCATCATCATCATCATCATCATCATCATCATCATCATCATCATCATCGTCGTCGTCGACGTCGTCGTCGTCGTCGTCATCATGATCATCATTATCATCACTGTTGCATCATCATCATCAATATTGCATCATCATCATCATAGTCTTCATCATCATCTTCATCATCATCATCATCATCATCATCATCATCATCATCATCATCATCATTATCACCATCATCATCATCGTCGTCGTTGTCATCATCATCATTATCATCACTGTTGCATCATCAATATTGCATCATCTTCATCATCATCATCATCATTATCATCATCATCATCATCATCATCATCATCATCATCATCATCATCATCATCATCACTATCATCATGATCGTCATCAACATCATCATCAGTTACTGATCTGATACAGTGACTAGCGTAACTGACTCCTTTTTCTCCTGCCTGTGTTCTTCTTAACCATCGATCTTTCGCCGTCCTGCCCAAGTCAGGAACATTCATTGGTGTTCTGACAATATTCAGCGTTTGTCCATATGTAGCAGCTGTTGTCACCTCAATCTTCCCATGCTGTTTTCTTTTTTTTTTTTTTTCCCTACAACAGCAGCCTCTGGTATCTTTCTTTTTTTCCTCGTTCCGCGCATTTCTTCGGTATCTGTATTTATTTTTCTTTTAGATAAATGAAGTATTCAAGCTTTTTTTCCCAACATTTAAAAAGCCTTATATAGAATTGGAATAGCAAATATTAATTTGTTTTAATTTTTAAAAATAAAAATGGTGATAAAAATATAATAATTGGCCTATTGCACACAGTATTTGTTATGTATATTTAACACCAGACTAAAAAAATCTCTGCAAGGCTCACAGAAAATAATATCACTGTAACCTTGGACGATGACGTTGTTAAAACCCTTTCGCGCAACAAGCCGACTGGGAAATCAATAGGCCTACTGATTTTAAATAGTTAAATATTAAGGAGACAATATAAAAAAAGACAAGAATAAAAGATGTCTAAATTTTCAAAAATTTTCAAGATAAATATAAAATTGAAATGCATACACACAAAAAAATCTATTTGATTAAAATTCTATGTTATAAAGGCTAGTGGGCCTCACACCACACAATAAATATCTTTGATTATTTTAATTTGCTGTTCCTCAAACATAATGTTGACTGAACATAAGCTGGTTTAAAAGTATCTTGAATAATTTGATAATTTTTTTTTGTCGTAAAGTACATTGTCATCATTGTTTATTTTAACTTAAAGTGATTAATATACGTTGACCACCTTAGGGTGACTTTTACTTTTTCTCCTGTGTTGATTTTCAGAAAGAGCAAAAGATTTTACAGCTTAATTAGAATTAATTTGCATCCCTAGGCTCTTTGGAGCACTACTGAGGGAAAATCATCACAACTGCACCAATACCATAATCTCATTAGTAGCAACAAACATTTTATTTCCTATACAAAAATGGAGTTTTCAATCTCAGGAAATTTCATCGCTCTATTTTTTTTTTTATTGGGTCTTTTTTATGTTTGAGCCAAGCGAGTTCTGGGATCCTACAAGCCTGCCTGATTTTGCTTCCATCTTGTTCAGTTTCTCAAGGGTTGACAGAGTAGGGAGGCCAGAAAGATCTTCCTGAGACTTGTACAGCTGCAAGCCTGAATGTAACGAAAATAAAACAAGAAAATCAAACTCAATATTTATATTCTCCTTTGGGTTAGCAATTTAAGTCCACAAAAAGAGTAACTTTTTGTAACTTTTGAAGAATCAGGCGTCATATTTCAAATCTTAGAGAGAAATAAATTTTAAGGGGGAAGGGTTGTATGTCTAAAAGAACCAATCCAATTGAGTAACAGGTAACATGTATAACTTTTGAGAGTACATTTCTTTTCATAAAAAAAAAGATTTTTGTGAACCTCAAAAGCCTCATACATTGGCTCAGAATCAACACAGCTCTGTGCAAGCTCAAAGAAAAAAGTTTCATGGCTCACGTGGCCTGGTCTCACGACAGCTAATGTAATTTTTAAACAAT
The DNA here is from genome assembly GCA_019648995.1 of Plakobranchus ocellatus. NCBI lineage: Eukaryota > Metazoa > Mollusca > Gastropoda > Plakobranchidae > Plakobranchus > Plakobranchus ocellatus. The sequence goes on from BLXT01003118.1 coordinate 67,715, forward strand.
AATGAAGTTCATGGTAAGTTCCTTCTCTACTGCTTTCTTTTTACTGTAAAAGAAAGTGCCTCTCCTGTGATCACAGCATTGTTTCTAAGATAGCTTTACCCAACTCAATCAATAATCTATAATAAGAAAAAAAAATTCAAAGGCAAGGGAAGGACAGTATGAGAGAATAATGAATTGAGATCTAACAATGTTTGTTCAAAATAAATTCTATTGCTTAAAAGAAACTTGAGTAATGCACAAAAAAAGGTAATGATGTGCAATTTAGATATGCGTCACTTTTACTGGTGAACATACTGCATGATCAGCTCTGAAATAATAACATTTAAATGCTCCCCCCCCCCCCCCCCCCCCCC
>BLXT01003118.1:84555-97698 GCA_019648995.1 Plakobranchus ocellatus
GCATAGATACATAGAGAGATAGAGAGGGAGAATAACAGACATGCATAGATACATAAAGAGATAGAGAAGGAGAATAACAGACATGGATAGATACATAGCGAGACAGACAGGGAGAGTAACAGACATGCATAGATACATAGAGAGACAGACAGGGAGAGTAACAGACATGCATAGATACATAGAGATATAAAGAGGGAGAATAACAGACATACATAGATACATAGAGATATAGACAGGGAGAGTAACAGACATGCATAGATACATAGAGAGATAGACAGGGAGAGTAACAAACATGCATAGATACATAGAGAGATAGAGAGGAAGAGTAACAGACATGCATAGATACATAGAGAGATAGAGACGGGGAGTAACATATATGCATAGATACATAGACAGATAGAGAGGGAGAGTAACAGACATGCATAGATATATAGAGAGATAGAGAGGGAGAGTAAAAAACATACATGGATGTATAAACAGATAGAGAGGGAGAGAGGGAGAGTAACAGACATGCATAGATACATAGAGAGATAGAGAAGGAAAGAAACAGCATGCATGGATACATACAGAGATAGAGAGGAAGAGTAACAGACATACATGGATATATGGAGAGATAAAGAAGGAGATTAACAGACAATGATACAAAGAGAGATAGAGAAGGAGAGTTATAGACATGCATGGATACATAGAAGGGTAGGAAGGCAGAGTAAGAGACATACATGGATATATAGACAGATAGAAAAGGAGAGTAACAGAAATGCATGGATGTATAGAGATAGAGAGGGAGAGTAACAGACATCACGGATATATAGAGAGATAGAGAAGAAGAGTAAGAGACATACATGAATATAAAGACAGAGAAGGAGAGTAAGAGACATGCATGGATACATAAAGAGATAGGGGAGAGTAACAGACATGCATGGATACATAGAGAGATAGAGAGGGAGAGTGACAGACATGCATAGATACATAGAGAGATAGAGAGGGAGAGTGACAGACAAACATGGATACATAGAAAGATAAGAATGGGAGAGTAATAGACATGCATGTGATAGTAGAGAGACCTGGAAAGAACGTATAGATGTTGAAGAGACACCTGAACAGTGCGGCAAAAATTAGCAGAAATGGGAAAGAGTTGTGAAGAGAGTGACTGATAGGTTAGTGAGGAGATGGACTATGTGATGTGGAGAGACCTGAAGAAAAAGTGAAAATAATAAATGGAGAAAAAGCTGGAGAGAGAAAAAAAAACTGGTTGAGAGTGACGCAGAGAGGGACAGAGATATTTATAGAGGGATAGAAAGGGTTATGGAGATAACCATAGAGTAAAGAGTTGAGAGACAGATTGAGGAAGAGGAAGAGTGATAGAGAGAGATAGAAAGACGGTGGAAAAGAGGGAGAAGCAGCGAGAGAGAAAAGGTTTGATAGGAAGAGACCCAGAGAGTGGCGGAGAGATGAGTAAAGACGGGAACAGAGTGACAAGGAAAATTTAGGGATGCTTGGAGACATAAATAGAGAGTAGTAAAAAGGAGTGAATATAGACAAAAAGTGAGAGCAGCGAATTCAAGAAAGAGAGAGAGGAAGAGATTCAAGAGAGACATTCCGGGCGGTGGGGAGAGGTAAAGTTGTGGAACAGAAGCTTAGAGAGGGGCTGTGCACAGAAGATATAACGCGGAGACACCTAGAGCGACACGGGTAGAAGGTTAGAATAGAGAAAAAATAAGCTTAGAGACTTGAAGAGAATACAGAGAAGAGGTAGAAAGACGCGAAGAGAGAGAGAGAGAGAGAGAGAGAGAGAGAGAGAGAGATTGATAGATAGATAGAAAGAGAGAGAGAGAGAGAGAGAGAGAGAGAGAGAGAGAGAGGAAAGTCTGTAAGACAGAAGTTTAAAGAAGAGTATGCAGACGAGAGGCGGAGATACATCTAGAGAGAGAAAGAAAGGCAGTAAGGTTGGAAGAGAGAGCAAATTTTATAAGACAGAAGCTTAGAGAAGGACAGAGATTGAAGACGAGAGCCGGAGAGACACTGAGAGAGGGAGAGAGAGAGAGAGAGAGAGAGAGAGAGAGAGAGAGAGAGAGAGAGAGAGAGGCAGTAAGGTTAGTAGAAATAGGAAAGTCTGTAAGACAGAAACTTAGAGAAAAGCAGAGAGTACAGACGAGATGTGGAGAGTCACCTACCTAAACACTGAGAGAGAGGCAGTAAGAGTAGTACTAATAGTAGAGAGAGAGAAGTCTATAAGACAAAAGCTTAGAGAAGGGCAGAGAGTAGAGACAAGAGGCGGAGAGACACCTAGAGAGAGAGAGAGAGAGAGAGAGAGAGAGAGAGGGAGAGAGAGAGATAGAGAAGCAGTAAGGTTAGTAGAGAGAGGAAATACTGTAAGACAGAAGCTTAGAGAAAAGCAGAGAGTACAGACGAAAGGTGGAGAGACACCTAGAGAGAGAGAGAGAGAGAGAGAGAGAGAGAGAAGCAGTAAGGTTAGTAGAGAGAGGAAAGACTGTAAGACAGAAGCTTAGAGAAAAGCAGAGAGTACAGACGAAAGGTGGAGAGACACCTAGAGAGAGAGAGAGAGAGATAAAAGAGAGGCAGTAAGGTTAGTAGAGAGAGAGAGAGAAGTCTATAAGACAGAAGCTTAGAGAAAGGCAGAGAGTACAAACGAGACGTGGAGGGGCACCTAGAGAGAGAGAGAGAGAGAGGCAGTAAGGTTAGTAGAGAGAGGGAAAGTTTGTAAGACGGAGGCTTAGAGAAGGGCAGAGAGTAAAGACGGAGAGACACCCCTAGAGAGATAGAGAGAAAAAGAGAGAGAGAGAGAGAGCCAGTAAGGTTAGTAGAGAGAGGAAAGCCTTAAGACAGAAGCTTAGCGAAGGGCAGAGAGTACATTCGAGAGACGCAGAGACATCTAGAGAGAGAGAGAGAGGCAGTAAGATAAGTACAGAGAGGGAAAATCTAGGAAAAGAATGAAAGATAAGATTTAGAGATTGGCAGAGAGAAAAGAGAAAAGACGGAAAGAGTGTTGCAGAAAGCATGGAGATATGAAGGTTTGCCAAAACAAGGAAATTGTGGTAAAAAGAGAGTGAAGGATTGAGAGTGGAGGATAGAGATTAAAGTGTCATATTATTATTATTATTATTATTATTATTATTATTATTATTATTATTATTATTATTATTATTATTATTATTATTATTGTTGTTGTTATTGTTGATATTACGCATTATTATTATTATTATTATTATTATTATTATTATTATTATTATTATTATTATTATTACTATTATTATTGTTATTATTATTATTATAATTATCATTATTATTATTATTATTATTATTATTATTATTATTATTATTGTTATTATCATTATTATAATTATTATTATTGTTGTTGATGTTATTGTTGTTGTTGTTGTTGTTGTTGTTGTTGTTGTCAATAGAATGAAGCCCTGCTACATCAGGTCGCTGCATGCAAAGAAATGCCTCTAATATCTGTGTCCTTGAAATGAATCCAACCGTGCAGAAACTGTAAGGTGCACGCAATATCCCAGTCCCGTTGCAGGACACACAGGGGAGAAAGTTGGTTCTGTTTATTTTTGCACCATTGCAAAGTTTTCTTCTGTCAAGCCGGACAATGGCGTGTACTTGCAGTTACAGAGAGATGTTTTACAATCTTTACTCCCAGAATAATTGAACGTATACGGAATGCAGTGATAGATTGTTTAATGATTACTTAATTTAATGTACATTTTACTGTATGTTATAGCAAATGCTCCCAGAATAGTAAACACAAGAGCGATACAGTTGAGCAGCAACGTTTTGCCTGAGTTTAGCAGTAGTTAAATAAAGCAGGCTGCCATCGTTGCACAAGACTTTTCCAGACACGCCGCTGCACAGAATATAAGTAAATGTGCGCCGCTGTAGGCATGAGGCAGGAGCAAGCCAGGCAAAGGGTTCTTCTGTTTATGAAAAACACTATAACAGGCGCGCGCACACACACACGCAAACATACACACATGTGGTGGTTATCAGTGGGTCTAAGCAACGCCTTTCTCAAGACAGAACGTGCCTTAATGAAAGCAAAACCAAATCAAAATGACGTTCGCGAGCGCCACATTTGTTCACGGATTCACTGGTATGTCTATCCGGGGTGCCAAGTGCTTAATTGACTTCAAGCTGATCTTTCCATTGGATCGTGGCCATAAAGCAGGGTGAAAGTCTACTGGGTAACGACAAAATATCAAGGTTTATTCCTGCCCCTAAGTCAGTTACGTGTTTCCAAAACTCCTCAATCTAGTAAGCCGGATGTGCAACCATTCTGTCCCTCCACAGACCAGGTGTAGCTGATATGAGCAAACAGGCCTCCTCCCTGCTCTCTCTGTAGTGTATAGACGTCAGTCCTAGATGGAAGAAGTACGGACAGGACTTACTCCAATGTGAATCATTCCCAGGACTGAGATAACTGTATCGTCCTCTAGAGTAAGGTCCAATATCATCAACACAGAATTAATGTACATGTACTCTAATTATTGTCTGTAATCTCTTGACCATTGCGCAGAAGTAAAGATAGAAAGAGAGAGAGAGAGAGAGAGAGAGAGTGAGAGAGAGAGAGACAGAGAGAGAGAGAGAAAAATGACGATAAAGAGAGTAAAGAAAGTGGGAGGAGAAGAAGGAGATGGAGAGGAAAGAGAAAGAAATGTATATGAACATATATGAGAGAAAGAGAGACATAGAGAGACACGAGAGTGAAATAAAAAGATCGAAAAAGAGGGATGAAAGCAGAGATAAGGAGAGGTAGGGTTAAAGAAGAGGGAGGCGAGAGGAAGACAGATAAATTCAGAAGGAGAGAGGAGAGAAAAAGAGTGAGATAAAGAAAAAGCAAGAGACTTTAAAATTCTCTTTATTTTAAATTAACAGATCAAATAAGGTACGGCTGAAATATGAAAATCATAAGTATAATGGTTTACTATCATGGGAAATTATTTGTAAAAACAGCAGAGCAAAGGTGGTGGAATAAGAGGGGATTTTCTTCATTTTCTTTTGATAGCTGGAAGTTTTTCAAAATAACTTTTATTCCCGCAGCTTCAAAAAATGAAGTTGGATATCAAGGTTACACGAATGAAAAATGAAGAAAATGGGAAAAAGAATAGAAATATTATCAAAGCACATGTAGCAGCCAAGTCATGTTGCTATAATTTAGTTAAACAGATGTAAAAAGCGGGTTTAGAAATTGAGCTTTTTAAAATTTCTTTGCATGCAAAATGATAGCGGAGAGGTAGCAAAATTGCGTTAAACTGCGAATAGCATAAAAGGCGAAACCTTGGAATGTTTTAGAGATTATTTAATATAAGGCACTCCTTATACATAGAGTCACAAGGAAGCAGGATGTGTACACGTGTACACACTTACATCAGGATTATAAAACTTTGACCGTTAAAAATAAAACAAAAAATCCAAAAGATTAATGATTTCTCAAACACGCGGCTAGGAGCGTGATGTGCCATGATAGGAAGCCATATTTAGATTTGTCAAAAGGCAAACACACAGATATACAAATACCCTTAGACAAAAACCCTATTATTTATAAGCAGGCATAGAAAGAGTGCATAATAACAAAATCTTTATGGATTTTATAACCATTTCCCCTTTAAAATGTATTGTATGTTATGGCCAGAGGAGCGGTAGCTCACTGGTAGGGCAGTCGGCTACCAAGTCAGAGGTCAGGGTTTCGAATCCCAGTCCCGACAAAATCAGTTTTTCAATGCTCCTCTGTGTCCACCCAGCACTAAATGGGTAGCTAGGTCTCTTAAGACCCGGTGAAAGTAAAGGCGGCGAGGAAAGCAATGGCAAACTACCTCATAATGCCGTATGCCAAGAACAATCAGGACCCTACTCCTAGTTCCCTGATGCTTAGACTAAGCGTGGGAACAACTTTACTTTTTTATATGTTAGGGTCAAACTTTCCGTTTAAATCTATCAGATTCCGAGAGAAGCGGGCCTGACAAAACCTACATCAGTTCTCCCTTCCTTTCTTCCACTCAAAGCTATTCTTATTTTTGTATCAATAGATTGTATCGTTTTGCGAAATCCGAAACGACAGAATTTCTATGACGTCCTGTCTCTTTGCCTTTCAGCTTCTGGTGGAGTACAAATCATCACCAAAGGCTTTTCATGCCGCCCTGTCTTTGTCTTTCAGCTTCCCAGTGGAGCACATGCCATTACAAAAGGCTTTCCATGCCGTTTCGTCTCTTTGTCTTTCAGCTCCCAATGGAGCACAGGCCATCAACAAAGACTTTCCATGCCATCCTGTCTCTTTGCTTTTCTTTTAAGCTTCTGATGGAGTACATTCTATTCCTGATGCTGACGTTCTGCGCCTCTAGTGGATATCTCTTTTAACAGGGCTGCCAAAGCTGGGGTTTCCCCCCAGATCTTGGGTTTTTTAGGGTTGTCTGGGGTTCTGGGGTTTTTGCATACGAATCTGGGGTTTTCTTTGCATGGCAATTTTGGCTTTAGGACGTAAAAAAAAATAACCAATAGAAAAAGCAATTTAGACAAAAACTAAACAAAACAAAGAAAAAAAAGTCGTAATACAAAACTACGAGAGGAAAATTTAAATCTGGCACATATGTATATAAATTTCAAGTAAGTACTTTTTGTAAATAGGCTCCTAGTTTTATACGGAGCCCTTCCTCGGGGTGGGGATTTAGCGGCATATTTTTCTACTGGCTGGTAATTAGGCCTTAGTCTCCAACGACAGGCCAAATAGGCCTTTCAATCAATGTAAAAATATTCAATATAAATCTAATCTTTTTTTTTTAGTTATAAATAAATATTTTACAGCCATTTTACCTTGAGATTTTTTGTTAAACAAAAATGATGCGTTTTGGATAGGGGGATTAAGTTTTTTTTTATTATAAACATGGGTCAAAATAATGTCTGGGGTTTTGGCAGAATTCTTTCCTATGATCTGGGGTTTTTAGAACCTGGCACTAGGGTTTTCTGATAGCTGGCCATTGGCAGCCCTGATCTCTTAATGTGTTAATGTGTTTGTGCTCAGACAGGCGAGATCTTTGTTTCGGATGACCAGGAAAGTTGCCTTCCTCTACATTGTGTGTAAGCCGGATTGTATCTGTCTCTCTTCAGAACAGATTCAAATAGGCTCCAATGACTTTCCAAGAACGATCGCTGCATTTTTTTAAAATGTGAAACAGTTGGTAATCTTCACTGAGTATTTTATGGCTCAAACCCGGCTTTAATATCATTATCGTTGCGCATGCAGTAGAAGGCTCGCCGCGCGGGGACTTGAATGCTGGCAAGTGTATAAGAGATAAGGAACGGTGCGTAGAAATCTCTCAGTCTCCTCTGTCCCAGCACAGATCTAGGCAGTGGCAAAAACTCCTGTCCGTCTCATCCTACATCGAGATTCTTATCAACCTCTGATTTAGAGAATAATATTGTTATTAAATCTTTCATTCTCATTTACAATGGCTGCAAGGTAAGTGTACCTCAATCTCGATTTACATTTTGTGTAACATTGCTTAAGATTACCTTTAACTCAAATTAATTACATACAATATGGCTTATATTTTGATTATATTTTAAATAAAGAGAAGAAGGATTAGAAGGAGGAGGAGGAAAATAGACAAGGAGAGAACGAAGGAAAACTTAGGCAGGAGAAACATGAATAAAACAATGTAAAGGAACAGGAATTGAGAAGGAAAGATGTAAATATAAAGACGATAGGTAGGAAAAAGGGGAAAGTTAAGAAGGAAAGGGTTGATGATTCTGAGAAGGATTAGGACAATAGAATGTACTTGGAGAGGATAGAATGAGGAGAAGATTTTTTTTTATATTCATAAGGGAATAAAACACATGAAATGAAATTAATACATAGATATTTATGGAACAGAAGAACAAATTTAGTAAGCCATTGATGCAGAAAGAGCACTTTGTGGGATTAAAACAACTTATCAAGAGAGGTTTATTTTTAAATACGATTAAAGCACTTTTCTCACACCTTTAAACAAACAATCCTCTACAATCTGTGAAAGATGATTTTTCTGTAGAGGATTATTCTTGATTTGTCGGGGGCAAAAGGAATCAAAGTGTTGTTTAGACTGTTTGACTTGACATAATTATAGCGTATGTAGTCCGAATCTTCTTTGCACAAGGCTACAATGTTGGAATCAGGGAACTTAACACTTTCTACAGTTTTCTTTTTCAACAAGCTGACAATTTAGAGACAAACAAAAAAAAACACTCTGGGTTTGCTCATATTTACATTCTAGTGTTCTGTGAGAAGCGAGACATCATATCTTATGCAGGAGGTTTTGATGGGTCAACTCTCACTCTGGCAAGGGCACACAAGCCTGAGATCAGCTAGTAACAAATGGCCTGTAAGATAATAGAAGCAAACAAATTCAGTGTCAAAGCTTTCCCCCCAAGACATTGAAGAAAACCCTCAGCTTTGATATGCTTCTTGAACCTACACATGAAAACGCCTCGAAAAGAAAAAGCAATTTATGATTGAATTGTACATCTTGTGTTATATGTAGGACCACTTTTCCTTCAAAACAACAGCTACATCTTTGATGTCTTTAAACTTGCCAGTGAATGGGATTCATAAGATTTAAGAGTCTTACATATGGCATATGTAGGCATGGTCAAATAAGATAAAGCCAGTGTTCATTTATCATGTTTATTTTTATTCGTATACTTTATACGCATTTAGCCTAAACCATCAATATGGATGTGTGCTTGCATTTCAATTGTATGTACTTTATTTAAAGTAACTCATACGTTTTGTATCGGAAAGGAAACAAATTCGTCCCCTAGAGAGTTTCAAATCAGCCTTGTGTAAAACTTGTAGTCACACTATTTTGTTCTTATAATTTCCATCGACTTCCAGTGTGTGAATGAATGCGTGTATGTGTGCGTGTATTTTTTTAATGTGGAGGAGAATATTTAAAAAAAAATACAGATTTTTAAAACAGATTTCAAAGAGGAAAAAAACGGTAAACATATGCATACATCATCCTCCTCCTCATCCCCTCCCCCCCTCTCTCTCCTCCTCCTCTCCATAACTAATCATTATCATCATCATCATCATCATCATCATCATCATCATCATCATCATCATCATCATCATCATCACCTCAATCACCACTACCACCACCGTCATCATTACCATTACATCTCCATCAACTTTGTTGATAATAAATTTTTAAGCTATGTGTAACAACAGTTTGAGTTTTCTTTTCTATTCTAAACTTATCTTCTTTCGAAAATTGAACCCAATGGAAAGAAAGAGACTGTTATGTATGACACAGCATTTAATAACGCAAATATTATCTCCATGTTTGTGATGCTCCCTGCTGGGTAAAACTAGATATCATTATTGTAAAGCTAATGTGCAAAAAAAAAAAAAATGAAACTCTGATTTCTCTTCTTGAACAGAGAGAGTGAACAATTCTCACGGAAGAGGAAGACTCTTGATGTGCTCGAGGAAGATTACCTTACAAATGTAAAAAAATATATTTCAGCTGTAAGTGTTAAGTTATCTTTCGTTTATTGCGTTTTTACAAACAATATTATTACATAAATTTAGATCTCGTCTGAAAGGCATTGTCTGATTTCTTGCAAAATTATATTCTTGTGTTACATATTACAGCTTTCTGATGAATAGTAATGTGCCCGAATCTATATAGTACATTGTTTTTTTATTGCACGGAAAATTTATGCTTCCTTCCCCCCTCATTCTCGCTCATATAATTAACACAGACTTACATAATACTTATCAATACCCATCCTCTTCCTTTAATTTTCCTGTACTTTATTCCATTAGACCATTAGATCACGAACCATGTATGTCATTTATTTTCTATTTCTTTCGTTTACAAACCGAAAATGAAATGACAAGTTAGATAACGTGGCTGTAAAACTTTAAAGGTTAAAAAAATTTGATCTCATTAGAATTTGTTTTTGTTTTCTCATTAAAATAAAATAACCTTCAGCTGTGCTTCTCTGTGTGTTTTCTGTTTCTGTCTCAGGTAAAAGCGGCTATTAGGGATGAGCCACCGACACAAGCGGAGGAAATCTATCATTCAGCAATAACGTTTTTGATCCAAGAAATACCAAACCCTAAAAGTAAGCGTGTATACTTAATTCACACCTTCAGATCTTCTAATTAATGGATATTTTCATGCACATACTGTCCCACAATACTACATTCACAACATTTGACCCAGATAATAAGTCTTGTGCGTAATACAAGGAAACTTAATTTAATTATAATACTGCAACTACAAATAAAATGCGATATGATGTAGTAGGGGTAGAATTGGACGAAACATGTTTACTCTGGGACAGACCATTCAAGACTGAGGATAAGTGCCAGGTCTTATCCGGATAAATTATCCGGTTATTCGGATTTTGATCACGAATCGTTTATCAGGAGTTCTCTTACTATAATCCGGATAATGAGCCGTTTTGTAACCGGATAATCAAAAACGATTCAGTGCCCGGCACTACTGAGGATATAGTCAATACTAACAAACGCATTAAATAGAAAACGAAGCGAGATAAAAGTGTGCTTGTATGAATGTATGTGTGTGTGTGTGTGTGTGTGAAGAGGAGGGTTACATTTAACTTAAAGAAAGTAAAAGGATTTCACAGAAAGGAAGAAGATACGAGGTGAGAGAAAGGGGATAAGAGAGCAGCTCAATTATAAGCTCAGTAGGATGGGCCTAACAAAGCAGCAACAGTCATGCTTTCTCCTTATCTGATTTCTACACTGGATACATGAAATTCTCACTTGTTCACAATGTGCAATGACAGACCATGATACTTTCTTCTTTATCTCTCTCTCCTTAATTCATTCAATCTGTCTATCTTTCACCCTGTTTTTCTTTATCCATTTTTCTCTTCCTCCCTCTTTCCCTCTCTCTCTTCTTCCCCAGTTCTCACTCTCCTTCTCTCTCTATCTCCCTCTCTCTGTCCCCCTCTCTTTCTCTCTTCCTCTCTCCCTCCCCCCTCTCTCTTTCTATCTCTCTCTCCCCCTTCCTCAAATCAGTACAGATATGTTTCAGTTTGAGTGTATTATATTTGCTTACTTATTTCTTGAACATTTCTTATTGATATCTAATGCTTTTACGGGAAAGACACTTTCGAGATGTGATTCTTGTTATGCTTTTTATTGCGAGTCCCCTTACTGGTGTCGTCCTTGTGTATATCTATATTTTCAGGCCTAGCAATCACACCGCTACAATCCACCCCAACTACCTCAAAATCCACGCCCATGACATCGCCTCCAACTATCCTACCAATCACACCGGTACTATCGATCACTAATCCCTCTCCAAGCAGTTCGGCAGAAACATCTCCAATAGGGTCACCAATACCAAGACCACTAGAGGAGGTTCGGTAAGAAAACCATGCACGGGTAAGCGATGGAGTTGAAGTTGATTTTTCCTCTTATTACACTTTAGTAAAACTTAAAAGAATATCATTATCTGGACTCTAATGTTTGAATGTTTTTAAGTGTTCACTTACGTTAATCATAATACTCTTGTGGAAGAGGAAATCTCGACAAAAATTTATCGTACGTTGGTAACAGTGTTTATTATATTATAGTCGCCGATTCTGCCTTTCTTGCCCTTTTCACTGATAGAGAGCAGCTTGCAATCATTGATAGTACAAAACATTTAACATTGTGTATCTGGCGGTTCTTACAATCTAAATGCCAGATCTGCTTGTAAACAGACGTTACATCTTGTACCTCACATTATTGAGTCGCTTATGTTTCACTTGCACGCATGTGAGTCTCACACAGGAGAATTTTCCTTCATGTCAAACATTAAATTGATACACAAATGTCCAGTAATATCTTTAAATGTATTTCTCTATGATAACATCAGTAGAAATGGATTTGAAAGTTATCAATTGAAAACCAACTCATAGTGATTCAGAGGTAAAATAACAGCTATCAAAGAAATATCCTGAATACAAAACAACAACTTATCCCCCTGTTTAAAATCTGTATATAAAAGTTTTAACAGGTCTGAGAAATCTTTAATTCCTTAAAACGAGATCACCATCATCATCAAGGGCCTCTTCCTCATAACGCGAGTCATTCCAGGCCTGCTGACTGTATAGATTATTTTCACTATACTGTTTATTTCAGGCATTACAAGTATTGACCTAATTAATGACCTCTTCCCCTCTGTCCGCATCGCCTTCCTCTGCCTCTACTCACCTCCACCCGCAGCACAATGATAAATATGAGATCCTTCTTTTTTCTCAACTTTTCTCAAATTAATCACATTTTGTTTCATAACAGTCAAGTTCCGCTCTTGTTATCGAACTTCTTAAACAAACCTGATTCTCCTCTCATAGAGTGAGTTGATGTAGGCTCCAACTATCAAACTCCTCAAACAAACCTGATTCTCCTGTCATAGAATGAGTTACTGTAGGCTCTGGCTATCAAACTCCTGTATCAAACTTGATTCTCCTCTCATAGAGTGAGTTGATGTAGGCTCCAACTATCAAACTCCTCAAACAAACCTGATTCTCCTCTCATAGAGTTAATTGGTGTAGGCTCTGGCTATCAAACTCCTGTAGCAAACTTGATTCTCCTCTCATAGAAGGAGTTGATGTAGGCTCTGGCTATCAAACTCCCCAAACAAATCTGATTCCCCTCTCATAGAGTGAGTTGATGTAGACTCTAGCTATCGATCCCCTCTAGCAAACTTGATTCTTCTCTCATAGAATGAGTTGGTGTAGGCTCCGACTATCAAACTGCTCAAAAAACCTGATTCTCCTCTCATAGAATGAGTTGATGTAGACTCTGGCTATCAAACGCCCGTAGCAAACTTGATTCTCCTCTCATAGAATGAGTTGATGTAGGCTCGGGCTATCAAACTCCTCTAGCAAACTTGATTCTCCTGTCATAGAGTGAGTTGATGTAGACTTTGGCTATCAAGCTTTTCTAGCAAACCTGATTCTTCTCTCATGGAATGTGTTAATGTAGGCTCTGACTATCAAACTCTCGAAACAAACCTGATTTTCCTCCCATAGAGTTAGTTGGCGTAGGCTCTGGCTATCAAACTCCTGTAGCAAACCTTATTTTCCTCCCATGGAGTTAGTTGGCGTAGGCTCTGG
>BLXT01003118.1:192684-204036 GCA_019648995.1 Plakobranchus ocellatus
CAAGAGAGAGTGAGAGAGAGAGAGAGAGAGAGAGAGAGAGAGAGAAAGAGAGAAAAATAATCCTTACTCAAGACTTTTCAGATTTGTTGTATTTCTATTGTATTCTTCGCCACTGTGTCTCAGGACCCTCTCCCATCCTTTTTGAGGCTCTGACTGTCTGCCTATCTATCTGTCTGTCTTTCTGTCTCTCCTCACTCTGTCTCTACTTCTCACTTGCTTTTTTTATAGTTTATCTTCATCTCTCAAAACCCTAGTTCACTATCTCTCTCTCTCTCTCTCTCTCTCTCTGTCTTTGTCTCTGTCTCTCTCTCTCCCCCTCTCTCTCTGTCTCTGTCTCTGTCTCTGTCTCTCTGTCTCTCTCTCTCTCTCTCTCTCTCTCTCTCTCTCTATATATATATATATATATATATATATATACTACGATCATGCCTTTTTTCTCTTACGAAAGCACCTGGAATTTGTTAGCAATAATAATGTTCACCATCTTTACACGCATAAAAAACATTAAAGCCATCGACCATATTCCCAGACACCAGACACACTTTTATAGCTGATGATGCTTTGTATGTTCACGCGCTAGTTGCTGCTCTGTTGTGTCTGTTTCACAAGCTTGGGCAGCTTTGACAAGTTAACATCTTTAGGATTAATCGGTATAATGATATCATAATAATCAAGAGAAAAAATATACTTTTGTTCACGTCTTTAATAATTTATTTCTTGTTCAAAATAGCCAATAGCTGTTTCTCACCCTTTAGCTTAAAGATATAAAAACATTACTGTAAGTAGTGAATAAAATTCAGATCCGTTACAAAACAAGATGTGCAATTCCTAATATGATGTTAGAAATGTTCGGGCTAAAGTGGAGAGCTAAATTTCTTTATAGATCTCTGACAAAACATATATATCAGTTGGAGCAGAAAAAAGGCGCCTACTAGAGGGGCAAATTACTTGACATAAATTTATAAGTCCATGCGCTTCTCACAATGCTTTTTAGAATAAACCTTTGTGCGAAATTCCATTGGTTTGTGTTGGATGGTTCCGGGATGGCTTGGGGATAGGAACGGATGCTTCAGAACTGTAATTGACAACGCAAAATTATTTCCACTCACCGCACTGAATGTGGTCAATAAGCCTTCTGTCCTGCTCAAGGACGGCCCTGAGTCTCTTTTTTCCACGAGATGATGGATTTTCTGATTCCATGAATAGAATCTGATTCAGCACTCTTGACTTTTTCGTTTTAATTGTTCGTCTGTGAATTTTCTTGACTACCACACTATACTTTTTCAGACCGTGTATCCCAAGTTGATTAGTCCAGTGGGTTCAAATCGATTGATTGCGGGGGTTAGTGGGTTTTTTTCCCCCTAAATATTGGTGATTTATTCTGAAGGTACATTTTTTGTGAACAAACTAGAATGGAATGTTCCTTGATTTTGTTGAAAAATGTAGTTTACTGTTATTTTCAGGTTTTAGACGTCTGCAGCCTGGCAAAAGTTTTTCTTCCAGCAGACTGACGTAACCTTCAGAATTTATGTTTGTTTGGATTGTGCCGAGAGAGTGATTACGTTTCTCTATTCCAAAACACCTTGGCAAAAACCACAACTTTGTGTAAAAATCTTGAGTTTTGATAGTATGGAATTTTTGGCGGAATTTAATTTTAAGAAAGCCAAACAAACATTATTTTAACGATTATGCGCAGCTCCTAGAGTGAAATTTTTGCCATCTGTAAAAACAATGCTATGATTATTAGTTTTGTAACGATAGAGGAGTTTTCATCCTCTGGTTTTTCATTTTGTCACCTTGAAGTCTAAACCCTTTTAAAGGCTTTAAACTTTTATTTCTTGTGAAATTCTGCTCACTGACTTCTTTGCGCCTAGATTTCAGGTGATTCTTCTTTGTAAAATTGCGTACCTGGTCTGTTATTCTGTGAGTGAAGATATTCTTCTACGTCCTGTGTGTTTTCGTCTGTTTATTCTATACGGGGTCTACAACTTCCATTATCTTCTTTTATAAAATTTAGTTTCATTCATTCGCTGGGTGAGTCTATTAAACAAAGTTTGGTGTAGTTTTTATCGCAAATTCATTCACAATTCCAACCCCTTTCCTAGCTTTTTCAACAAAGCAGGTTTGCTTTGGTCTTAATTACTTTATTATCAGCTTCGCTAACAACCATTTTCCTCATTAATTAACATATTCATCAGACTAGAAATAGTGCATAGTGCTCAATGAATGTGCAAAATGATGCTTTCGTTTCAGAGTTAAGAAATTCTCATATGAAATAAGAATTATCCATTTTCATAGTTGTGTTGAGTACTAACTTTTTGTTATTTATTATTATCAAGGTATCACAAGGTCCCGGTAGCTGTTTTAAATTTACAGTGATTTTTTTTTTACACAAGCATAGAAATTTTATGAACATACTGTCATGTAAATGAGACTGTGACAGAAAGACTGGACTGTTGCTCGTGTGATTTTGTCCGCTTAGTAAACTTTGCATAACTTTATTCATGAAAAGCCTTTTCCCAAATATCCTTACAATATTGATTTCCATTCCTTGAATTTAAGTTAGGGAAAATTTGTGGTCTTTACTGAACTTTGGTTGCAAAACACATGATTAAAAGGTTTGCGCATGTGATGCGAGACAAAAATATCATATGTGATGATGGACAAAAACGTCAAAAGTACTCAAAATTTCGCTTTACCACATAATTTTATAAAGCCAAATTTTTTTGTCCCTGAAGACTGTTCTAAATTCATCGGCTTCTCGCAAATATAATATTTAAAAAAAAAAAAAGAAAGTTTTATGAGAAAACTTCATTGTGAAAAAGAAAGAAATGAGGAGGCCTTGAGATCTATAAACGAATGAGTCACGACATTCTGTCACAAGGTCAATACACTAAATTTCAAATTGATATCCCATGCAAATCAAGAGTTACCCGCCCCTAGATATGGGCTCGACCTTTTTCAACCCTGAATCTTGACATTATGATATCTTACAGTTTTTAGGTATCCATTTTTGTTGACCACCTGTCGGATTTTAGTGGAATATCGTTAACACACCTGTGTTTATTGTGATACGCGTGGAGTGAATTACATGGATCTGCAACGTTTTGTTGCGGAGTTGTGCATCTCTGAAATTGGGCGCGCTTTTTTTTCCCTACTCATTTTATGGCTCAAGATCGGTACACAGTGGGCTTGGCAGCATGGCGTGCTCAACCACAGGCCTTTGTTAAGATAAAACTTCCAAACCTATTAGACCTTCGGAAGCATTTAAAAGATCAGGAATAGTTTACTGTAAGCTCATTTGAGTAAATCAAGTAGTTTTGTTTAGAAAATCGGTAGACTCGGGAATGGAATGACATCCAAATGAAGATTTCTAGGTCAATTGTGTCAGAGTTTTTTCAAGATATTTCGAAATCTTCTACTAGATAAAAGCCTGAAAAGTTGAAGCCATCGATAGTTGATAGTGTTTCGGATGAGCTGGGCACCAATGGTAACGATGCTGCTAGACATGAAGAAAGCTTATGGTAGTTGACCTAATCAGCCCAAAGAAATACGAGCCTTAATCATGTGATAATTGATGAAGTTAGAGCAGTCTCTTATACCGACAGACACAGCATTAAACGGTGTGTGTTAACGGCTATGATTTCCCAAAGTTTGATAAAGGAAATGTTAAAAAAACAACGTAGGAAATAAATTCTCTTATTCTGACGAGAAATTTTTCGATTGATAATCAAATCGTCAATATCACATCATATGAAAGGTTATATTCTGTAATTTAATTAGCCTTTCCCCTTTCTACCTCTTCAACCCTCTCCCTCTTCCCTTTTCTACCTCTTCAGCGCTCTGCCTCCCCCTTTTCTGCCGAGGTTGAGTAGGCTTTTCAACTAGACTCAGTCTTAGAAAAGTTGCCCAAAGGGTAATCAAGATGCACTGCATTTATATTTTGCCAACAATAACAGCTACTTAAATATTATACAGACAAAGAAACAGAACAACTTATTATTATAATAATTATAAAGGATTCACAATATGTTTTGAAAATCTCTTGAAACAAAGAACTTCGATAAATCAATGTCTTCAGCTGAGCTAACCATTTGGCTGATGAACAAACTGTCTGTTATTTTTGTATGTCTGCTACCACAACGTGACTTAAAAAAAAAACTTTCAGTAATTCGAACAAAAGCTGCACTTTAAGCTGCAAGAAGCGACATGTTATTTTTCACGAACATTAACCTCTCTACGGGTTGGCTGTTTATCCTGAAAACGATCTCTTTCTCACGCAACCCATCAATTTTACATGGAGAGTATTGTTATATAATAATCATCGTTAACGGGATATGTGGCCGCCAATTAAACATTGGAAACAACAAGTATTATGCGTAGGAACATGGTTTCATAATTGAGACAAGCTCATTTTTTACGTGAAGTTTCTTTATGTGGGCGTAAATAGAACCTGTCACTCGTGCTCTCGTTCAGACTATTAAGCTATTATTATGAAGAAGTTTTCCTCTTGCCTGGTTTAAAAATATTCTGGATTGTCGAGATTTTGGTCACGTGCTCTCCTGACTTTGGGTTTTAGAGATTTTAGCCACGCGCTCCCCTGACTCTGGGCTGTCAAGATTTTGGCCACACACTCCCCTGACTCTTCGTTGTCAAGGTTTTGGCAACGCCCACCCCTGACTCTTGGTTGTCAAGGTTTTGACCACGCGCTCCTCTGATTCTGGGTTGTCAAGGCTTTGACCACACACTCTCCTGACTGTGGGTTGTCAAGGTTTTGGCCTCATCTATCGTTGAATTAAAGACTCAAGATTGTCATAATTTTGCCATATAAAAATCAATCTTTTTGTTTTAAAAAAAGAACATACTTTAGAAAGAAGATTGCAACATAAGGCTAAAGACAACGAT
Source organism: Plakobranchus ocellatus (assembly GCA_019648995.1). Taxonomy (NCBI): domain Eukaryota; kingdom Metazoa; phylum Mollusca; class Gastropoda; family Plakobranchidae; genus Plakobranchus; species Plakobranchus ocellatus. The sequence continues at coordinate 197,590 of BLXT01003118.1, forward strand.
CTTCAACATATTATTAATATTTTTTTATTACCAAGTATACTTGGAAAAAAAGAAGACTTACTTGTAAATAGTTCTTGAAGCTCTGATAACATAAAAAGGAAAAAGTGTACAATCATCTTAAAGCTGAAAGATACGAACATATAGAGATAATCCAGTCACAAAATATAATGAAACCTTTTCCTTTTGCAGTTGCAATCTAGATAAATGTAGTCTAAATGAAGATTCAGATATTTACAGATGGGGGGATTAACCTGTTATCAAATCTGTGATCTAAGATAGTAAGATGTATAAATATATTGTCTTGTAGGCTCGGAATGCAGCAATAGCTCCTGACGAACGTAAAGAAAAACGAAAAAGGCTTGCTACAATTAGCCTTCTTCAAAACATCATGTTTCTTGTGGGGTTTGGATTTTGTAAAGACTAACAAATAAAAGAATTTAATCTGCTCATTGGTGAGCATAGATGTATAATTAGAGCTTTGTTTAGGTTCTAAAGATGCTCATATTTCCATTTCACCATGATGCTATGCAGAGAGCTAATTTATAGGGGGAGAATCTGACCGAGTACAATCAAATATCAATGGTGTAGACCGAAATAAATAAATAAAGCTTTAACTAGAAGGCGCTTAGGCATAACCTAGCTATATATATGTTATCTTGTATACTTTGAATTTTGTATGTCGTAACTCCTGAACCGCTGAACAGAATGCCTTCAAATTTTGTATGAAAGATAAGCTGTGACAGAAACGAACGTGCACAATTTTGTCGAGAAGTCCGAATTCTACTTTTTTCTAATTTTTATTATTTTTTATTATTTCCTTAAAAATCTAACTCAGAATTTTACGATCAGCTATGTTGCTAAAATTTGAAACTTATAAATGTTCGGTTTGTGATTGTTCACATTGCGGTTTTCATTCCGGGCTGTATTAAAAGCAAAATTCTAAATTGTAGTCTTTATAATAAAGGCACCATTGTCTAGATCTAGATCTTGATAGGCCACATTAGGCCTACAGATCTAGATTCAATGTCTAACTATAGCTCTAAATCGACGAGAATCAAGATCTAATCTAGGAGGAATTCATTACTTAAATCGTTCAGAAAATATACGAAACAAAATTCAAAGTACACAAATATATTATATTATCGATAAGGGAGTATTTCGACATCTCAAGTTCATTCATGCGGTGCGCATCTTATTTAGATCTGGATTCTAGGGTTCCATAAGATCTAAATGTTTAAAGCGGCATCTCATGTTGATATTTCGATTATTTGTACTATAACTAATCTCTCTCTCTCTCTCTCTCTCTCTCTCTCTCTCTCTCTCTCTCTCTTTCTCTCTCTTTCTCTCTATCTCTCTCTCTTTCTTCCCCTCTGAATCCCGGTGTTACACATCATTCTTTCGTGTAGAGAAACTAGTTCTTTTACAAATTTACACATATCAAATTCCCTAACATTAATACACTTATTTCTTTTATTTTTTAAACATTATTTTTGCACTCTTTTTCTATAAAAATGTTTTTTTTAAAGGTGTCCAATGGGAGAAGCAAAGTAGCATTCTAGTAGACTAATCTTAATGTGTGAAGAGCCGACCGTGAAGATAATTAGTAATAAAATATACATTATGGCTTTTCCATTTATGGAAAATTGACGCTTTCACTCAGAACAGAATGGATCCGCCATGAATATGCCATTATCACCAAATCGTCCTTGTACAATTCTAGCCAGAGCACATGGTGACCAGGCAATAGACGCCAAGGGCACTTGGGTTATCTAAACAAAAAGAACGCACCAATTGATGTACCGCACAGCTGAGCCACTTCCGTATTTCTATTGCCTTTGATTTCTAAAAAAAAAAAAGGGAGTTTAAAGGAAACATCGAAATTAGGACGAAACAGACAGGGGAAAATACATACTCGGTAAATAGTTAACGGTTTTTACTTTATTTCAGCCATCAAAAAGAGAATAAAATTATACAAGAAGCTGTAACACTACTCAGATAATTATTTTATATCGTACTCAAATTAGGTAGAATAACAGTGTTGCCGCTTTCATGAAACAGACACGAAAGGAAGCATACACAGACATCTAGACAGACAATCAGACATTTAGTCAGACAATATATGTTTATCTCCCCTGCCTTAAAGGCATGACTGTGTGGAGAGAGTTACAGTCATTCAGTTTATGAATGGACCACAAGCAAGAGTGAACTTTTTCTGCTATCAATGTTGTTGAGACTGAGATAGAGGCAGGCATTGATGACTGTGGAGTTAATCAATTCTCTGAAAAGTGTTTTAGTTTGGCTCACTTAGTCGTGCATTATTTCCTTCCGTTGGGCTTAGGCTGAACGTACAACTCTGCCGCAACCTGTGTTCAAGGAAGCCTTATAAAAAAAGTCCTGTATGGTCCGACAAGAACATTATTGTATAGAAAAAAGCACATTTCTGAAAAAAATACTACACATATAAACGGCAAAGATCCTAAATGCAATATTTTATAGCTGTACAACTCTAGAAATTCTTTTTTTTTTATAGGTTTACTAAAAGATCAGGGCAACAGAGTGTGAACTTCATAGAACAAAGTTTGATGCGCTATTTTATCAATATCATGTTGGATGTTTTGATGCGCAAGAATTTAAGCCAGAAATATTCGCAAAATAGTTTGGCTTTATGCCCGATAAAGATTCTAGAAACGGAAAATTAACTTTGTAGGTGTATAAAATGCTTAATTGATTATTCCAAGGCCTTTGACGAAGTAAATCATGAAGAGATGTTTCATACGTTAGAAAAATTAGAAATCGCTGGCAAAGATCTGAGAGTAATTACTGGGATCAAACTGCATCTGTAAAAATTGAAGGAAAATACAGTGATTTCAAAAGCATAAAAAAGGTGTGAGACAGCTGGGGATGTGTAATTGTCTCCTGATCTCTTTAACCTTCTCAGTGAAATAATCTTAAAGAATCTAGAAAATATTTCTCAGTCAATGAAGAAAATCTTAACCTGAGGTATGCAGATGATACGGTTGTAATAGTAGGATCTGATGAACTACTTCAAAAACCTCTAGATAGTGTAGTTTAAAGGAGCAAAAGTATGGGCCTGTCTTTGAATGTAAAAAAAAAGCATGTCAACCTCAAACCCCAAATGCATTCTCTTTTACAAAGGCGAAACCAATTAAATATGTTTCAAAATTTAAAAATCTGGCTACCCACTAACATCAGACGGTAGATGCGCAATTGAAATAATGGAAAAAAAAAGCCATGGACAAAGACAGATTTAAAAATGAAACCAGTACTGGTAAAAACATAACAATGCAAACCAAAGTATAAAGAAACCGTAATCTTTACTGTCAGAAAAAAGTATTATGGCAGTGAGTGTTGGGCAATAAACAAGGAAACAGAGAGAAAACTAGAAGCAGCAGAGATGTGGTTTATCAGACCAGTGATGATGATATAAATGGAAAAAAGTCCAGTGAGTTGGATGGAAATAAAATTATCTTGAGCGATCATCAATTAAAACCATAAGGCAAAGGCAACTACAATTTTTTCGGACATATTTGCGAACACAAGCATTTAGAACATTAGGTAATCACTAGAAAGATTGAAGGTAAACGCAGTAGAGGTAAACAGAATAAGTTTTGTTGAAAGTCCAAACTCATAGTAAATAGGTAACGGTAGCAACAACAGCCGTATAAGGTTAACTGAGAACAGGTTTGAATGGAGAAATATGATCTTCAATGCGTGGTCCACACACGACACCTAAAGAAGAAGCACTCATCTTTTGTCATTGAAAGGGGTATATTCTGTCATTGGAGCGGGTATGTTCTGTCATAGTAGCGGGTATGTTCTGTCATTGTAGCAGTATCTTTACGTGTCGTGGCAAGCATGTGTCGTGATAGCAGCAGGCATCATTCATTGCTGTGGCAAAGCTATGTTGCTGTTCCAGGAAGATGTTTGGACACAGCAAGAATCATTTGGTGTTGCAGGAACAATCTGTTAAATTTGACATCGACGTCGTCGTCGTCATCGTTAAAGCTTTTGTTGTTGCTCCGTTTCGTCTTTGAAGCCAAAATCTTTTGGTATTGCAACTTCCACTACTGTTTGTGTAGACAGAACCTCTTTAACGTTACACAAAACTTTATTTCATTGCAGCAAATAACGATTTGTCTTTGTCTCTCTCATCTCGATCCCTTTAGCCTGAATTAGCTTGCCTCTGTCTATGGATCCTTAATCACGCCATCAGGGAACAATACGACTGCCGCTTACAATTGTTTTGACAAATTGAAACAAAAATCGAAATGAAACAGATGCTAAATAATTTGTTCCATGTCTGATAGATATCGATTTACAATTCTGAGGGCTGTTTATTTCACAGCAACAAAACTAAATGCTGCATAAAAGTTCAATAAAGCCGGCGTTTCTTGTTTTAGGTGTGTTTACAAACAATTTCCCGCTGTGGGCCCAAGGTAATGAGAGAGCTATTAAAAGCCCATTTTCTCCTAATGGAATGTTAGATTGAGGAGGGTGTTGGAATTATTGCCCTTCACGACGAGAAGAATTTAAAACAAAGAGTAACCCTTTGTGAATACGAAAAAAAAATGATGTTAGCGCCTGGCTATTGAGGGTCAAGTAGGTTCAAAGCCTTGTACTAGTATTGACCAGGGAAGAGAAACCTAAAGTAGTCAGATCATTTCGGACGGGTGATTAAAAGTCATGCTATTCATTTCTATGAATTTCGTACAATCTCTCCTCTTCGTCATATCTACTCTATGATTTCCTTTGTTTTACACATTCAATCAATCTTTGGGTATAGGAGATGGAAAGGATGGTGGTTGGTGAGTTGGTGGGTGAGGGGAAGAGAGGGTGGTAGTGAGTGGGTGGGTGAGGGGAGGGTTTGGGAGGAAGGGATGTATATTTCTTTTACCTTTCTTGCAAAGCTTTCATTCTGCTGTTCTGTCCATATGTATCCGTTTGTCTTTCAATGAGTAGACTTTTTTACATTGTCTTTCTTTTCTCTCCTTCTCTCTCTGTCTCTCTCTTTCGCTCTGTCTCTGACTGTCTCTATTTCTCTATCTCTCTCTCTTTCTCTCTCTCTCTCTCTATCCGTCGCTCTGTTTGTCTCTTGTTGCAATTTGCTTTTTCTTTCGGTTTCTTTTTTTTGTCTTTCTTTCCTCAGACTCTAAGTCTCTATCTCTTTATATCTTTTTTCTTATCATGATCGCATGTTCAGAATCCCCATTTTCCGTTCAACAACTAGTACATCTATCGACGACCAGGGACGTCCATTCTTTTCTCTCTCTCTCTCTCTCTCTCTCTCTCTCTCTCTTTCTCTCTCTCTCTCTCTCTCTCTCTCTCTCTCTCTTTCTTCAATTTAAACGGATAGTCTCCGCGTCTTTCAGGGTTTTCATCTTTATTTGTCGTGGATCATCGTACACTCCCCTATATATATTCGGCTGCAGTTGTAGACAGTAATCTCTCTATTGTTCTAGTTTATCGAATATCATCAACTTCTCCATTCCGTTGGGTATGTGGTGCAAGATCAGCGCACACTAAAACAATGTCATTTCAAACTTGACAATTTCATAAGCTCAACCTTCCCTTTCTAAATGTTTTAACCTAAGTCATCGCGGAAAACAAGTAAACTTCCAAGTTATGCTTTCACTTTGACCGAGGGAAAAGGGGGTGGGGGGTGGGGTATTGGAGCATCAGCTTATGCATTAATGATCAATTAGTGTCGATTTCTTGTCCATTTTTGTCCAAGTTTCTTCCTTGAAATCTAGAATGTCAAAGATTCAAGGCTAGATGTTACGTGGCTTATCAAGGCCAAATGTTGCTATAAAGCACCTAATTAAGCAAAGTCTGCTTTGCACTAAGAAAAGGTGTTTGTAAACAAAGTTTAGGGTTCAAACAGATGAGATTATTGCTTAGCCGCCGTGTTGATGGAAAAAGGCATTAAGGTCTTTGAAGCTTAATACCCCGGAGACAGGGTTATGGCAAAAGGATACAAGGCCATTTGGCTGTTTATCATTGCGCCAGAATGCTTTAAATGAGTCACAATGAAGGACTGATCACAGAAACTTTGAAAATTCCTCATTGAGCTTTGCAAGCTGCTGGAGACTTCAACAATGATAGGTTAAGATTGAGCATAAAAGAAACGGGTGGGATTAAGAAAGAGAAAATGTGAAAAGAAAGGGAAGTAAACATGGGATTAAAAAAAAAAAGAAAGAGGGACATGGAGAAAGACAATCAGAATGATGACGTGGAGAAAAGAAAGAGAGAGGATCTTTAGTTGTAACCGGTGATAAAGAAACCAAGAGCGAAAAATCGATGAGAATAACAAAGAAGTGCAAGAACAGAGTGTGTTTGAGAGAGAAAGTGAGGAAGAAAGTGGGAGGGACAAAAAGAGGGATAAAGAGAGAGAGAGAGAGAGAGAGAGAGAGAGAGAGAGAGAGAGAG
>BLXT01003118.1:420359-435402 GCA_019648995.1 Plakobranchus ocellatus
TTTTTTTTTTTGGCTATGATTTATTTTGTTTGGACGAACAAAATCTAAATGTGAAAGTCACGTGCTCTAAAGAAGACTATTCTACTTTTTTTCTGTTTGTTTGTTTGTTTTTTTTTCAAATCATGTTATCCATCAAGATCTCTAAAGATATAATAATGCCACTAGAATATTTTATTGTATTTGAGCAAGGCAAATACGTAATCGTATTTTTAAAGAGGAATCAAATGTCCTAGATTAAGAGTAAAATCTTATTCAAATAAGTTTAACATTCTTAAGTATTAATTGTAATCATGTTTGCTTTTTATTTGAGTAGAAGTAAAAAAAATAATGTAATATACAAATAACGCAGTCTCAGAAATATATGTAGATTTTAAGGTTCCTGAAGATGCAATGACGGTTGAATGAAATGAAATGAATATAGTAAAAGAATACAACCACCAACCCAAACTTATAACAACAAATGAAACAACCTATAGTACACGTAACAACGTTAGCCCATAACACGTAATCTAAAAAAGTAATAACGATCACAAATAAGTTACCACATATACTCGCTCAGCAAAAAAAACATGACCTAAAATATAAGCGTAATGTTATATGTTACAAGAAACAATTTAAACTTTTTAAAGTAACAGAGTATTGTATCAGATCATACCAATATGCAATTATAGGAACTAGTCTATCAGGCTACAGGTAGGGGGTAAATTATTGTCAAAACGAATGGAGTAAATGTATGAAGAAAGAGTATTGTTCATTTATCTTTAGCCCTTGTGGTTGCGTTGTTTTTAAAGTTTGAATCCAAAACGTTTCTTTATTGAGTCTGCTGATGGCGTGAATGTGGTAAGTGATCGATAGCCATGATACTGAGGAGTTTGATGTTATTATCTATGAGGCTGAAATGTTTAGCTACTGAGGTGTCTCTGTCATTGTTAATTGTGAAATCGTGGAAGTCGAATCTGGATCGGAGTGTTTGACAGTTGACAAGTTTGACCAATGTGTTGTTTAAAACACTTTGACAAGTGATGTGGTAGATAATGTTATTTGAGTTGCATGTAAGGGGACCATGTGTGATCTTATATGTTTGGCCGTTGGTAGAAGATTTGAAAGATGAGGTTGTGTGTGTATAATATGCTAGTCTTACATATGGAAGAATGACAAGGGCTGAAACCGATGTTATTGATGTGGTGGGAAGATGACAGCAATTACGTCTCTAACGTTCTTAGGGCGACGGAAGGCTCTAACTGGTATAGAAGGGGTGGCTTTTTTTTTTGCACCGATCGGATGAGTGGAGAATGGGTGGATATGTTTTAAGAATAGATGACATATTAGGCAAAGCCGGGTTGTAAGTAACAACGAATGTTGTTCTTTCACTTTTATTACCATTTGAATTATTTCTCTTTTGCACAGCATGCACTGAATTTTTTGTTTGGCCCAAGTGGTTGCAGTCTGTATATGCTTAAGTGGATAGCCGCGGGATTTAAAATGTGTCGAAATTTGACTAAGTCCATGTTTGACAGCCTCCTCCGACGACCACAACCGTAGGAGGCGAAAAGCCAGGCTGTGGGCGATATTTCTTTTCGTGTGATATAATGTTGTTTATTTGAAAAAAAAACATGTTGGTGAATGGCCAACATTGGGGTTATGTAAACAGTTGCAGCATAACAAAAATGTCGAATTGAGTAAAGGCGCTTCTATTTATTCACACATTGTTTATGATATTAAACATCATGAAGACTTATTGCGGAAAAATAGGCATGGTGTAAAGGTTTGTGATTTAAGCTAGACAAACAAGTTGTTATCTGGCTTTCTGGTTCTTTGTTATCATAAAACAAATAAAAATACCAGGAAATCAAGATAAAGCTGGCAATATTTTTTTTCTTCGACAGAAAGCTGGATCAAGTTTCATATTTGCCAATGTCTTAATTTTTACATGCCTTTACTCTTTAAAGTTCTTGGCAAGGAAATGACTGTTTAATGGTAACATTAAGAGTCAATGATATTTTAGATCCAGACGTCATTGTAAAGTTACTGATAAGAATTTCCGCAATTGAAATTTGAATATTTTCTCTTTTCCCTCTAACAATTTGCCAATTTTGTTAGTTTGTCTAAAGATTGTGTTCCAGTCATTTTAAAGGTTTTGACCTACAAACATTACTGTAAAAAAGAAAACTTTTCTTTGCAGTTTGTTTCTAAATCTGTCTCTTATAAAAGTCCTAAACTGTGTCTGAAAGCATGGCCTAGAAACCTAGTAAAGCAAATCGTGTTCATTTCTTGTTCATTAATTGTGTAATCGCGAAGCCAAATAAACAGAATATGTTTTTTTTCTTCTTTTTACCACAAAAATGGTATTTATTATTAAACAAATAAATAAAAATCGCAGCTAACAGAAAGGTGTGACAGAACTTCCTTGCTGATTTTTTTTCAAGCTCAAAATGTTTTTTGTTTTCATTTGTAGGAGGTAGACGCACACACGCACACACACACACACACACATCTGTTTCATATTAGAGATTTAACCATCAATGTCGACAGATGTTTATAATACCTCTGTTATTTAACGTGGGGTTTTTTAGACAGGAAAAGATATATTATATATCGATCTGTCGTGGGCCAAGAGGGTTTAAAAATCGATTTCGGAAAAAAAATTGTAGATTTCAGGTTTCTACAGTAATCCGTCGAATTGTAGCCACCAAACCTGAGATACATGGTTGTAATACATTCTTGTATTCAAACTTGTATTTTCAAAGGCTCTTTTAATCAAGCAAGTTGGGGTGTCTCTGGCTCAGTGGTAAGCAAACATGTCCTGCATCCTGCAGAGATCTGTCCGTCGCGGGTCCAGCCCCTCCACTACTAGTTTGTGTGATTGTGTGATCTCAAACACTTTTGCTCTTCGTCTAGTCGACACCGGTGGCTGAAAGTTCCCTGACCTTCAGACTCCAGACGGATTTGGCTCACCACTGCGCCACTGAAGCGCCATCCTTATTGTCTAGACGCCTCTGTGCCTATTCTCTATGATCTGAGATTTAAGACACATTTATTCCTTAGATATTTCACGAAAATATTGCTACAGAATTTTTTTTTTAACTGGGAGTGCAAGAATTTCATCTTCTGCTGATTGTGTGACCATCAATTTCTTCCCGCAATATAAATTCACACGTAAAAGGGCCTGTTATCTTTACATTGCATAACTTAACAATTCAGAACATACAGAAGATGATAGATATGAAAGATGCATACCTTGTTCTGTTTTTTTACATTTTCTCATTTACTCATCTGTTGGTTGATGAGCGCGCGCAAAAATATTGAGATCATGTTATTGAGAGCATCAATGAATCAAACTAGCCAACCCCATTGTTGATTTTTATTATTTCACTTAAAAATCAAGAAAACAAATTTTGCGCACCAAACATTTAATGCAATTTTTTTTTTCTTCTCTTTAGCTTTGATTTGCGGCGTACAAAGTTCCGGAATATTATTGTGTTCTTAAAATGTCTACCTACGATATTGTGTATCGCCAGCTTAATATGGTTTAAATAGGGTTGTAAAATGTCGTTTTATAAATCTGCAAAACAATTTTGGTAGTTTAAAATGGTCCCACATCAAATGGCATGATATAGAGTAACATATCTATATTTTTCAGGATTTTATCGACGCCCCACAAAAATGTGTATAGGTATTACACTTTTGAGTTTAGGTCCATGCTAACAAGATTAGTATTCATGCTAAAGGTTTCTCAGTTTTCTCACCAGCTCAGTCAATTTTAATATACGTTTGGTAACTTCGGTCGACTCAGTTTATTTTATAGCACAAAGTTGCTTGAGTAAAGTCTAGTAGTACGGTCGATTTGAGAATGTCGCTCAACATCATTTTAATGTCCGCGACTCAAATGGCGACACGACTTCTCTAGCAACACAGGCGATCAACTTTGGTTGGGATGTTTATCTGCTTAAGGTTCCATTTGATGTGCAGTAATAGTGAAGTAACTTTCTTTTGGTCTTTCTCTCTCTCTGTCTCTCTCTCTGTCTCTCTCTCTTTCTCTCTCTCTCTCTCTCTCTCTCTCTCTCTCTCTCTCTCTCTTTTTTTGCATACACTCTCCATCTTTTTTCCCCCTTACTCCTGTATCTATTTCCTCTCTTTCTCTCTCTTTCATTCCTCTCTCTGTCTCTTTCTCTCTTTTTTTTCACTTTTTCATTCCTTGCGTACATTCTCTGTCTCTTTTCCGCTGCCTCTTCTATAGTTTCTCTATTTCCTTCTGATTACCTCCCATTTAATCTTTTTTCTAACGTCGCTCTTTCTCTCACTCACTCGCTTACTAATCTCAAACACTCGCTTACTCTATTTTTCTCTTTTTATTTCTTTTCCTTCTCAGTTCAAAAGTTTCAGCTTATTTTACAGAAATTTTGCTGTTTACCGGCTCTCTCTCTCTCTTTCTCGGTCTATCTTTCCGTCTTTCCCTCTCTCTTTTTTCTCTTCCTCTTTCTCTTTCTCGGTCTATCTTTCCCTCTTTCCCTCTCTCTTTTTTCTCTTCCTCTCTCTCTTTTTCTCCCTGTCTCTCTCTTTCTCTCCCTCTCTGATTTTATCATTCCTTTTCTCCCTCTTTCTCTCTCTTTGTCTCGCCATACCCTCCTGCTCATTTCAAAAGTTTTTGACACATAAAAAGCAACCAAACTAAACTCCCGAATTCATTGCTATATTTTAGAAAAATGCACCCAAAACCTTGTTGAGCTTTTAATAACATTAATACAAATTTAGATTTAAAAGGAATCTGGGTTCAGTGTGTCCAACAGCTGTTACAGAAAGTTTGTATCAGACCAGGGTAACAAATCCTGATTAGACTAGACGACCTTGCCAGATTTATAACTCTTGGCAGAACGGGCCGAACATAGAAACCAAATGACGTTCAAGAAATCGCATTTTTATATTTTAATCCAGATCTCGAATAATTTTCCTGATCACCTCTACTGATAGAAGATTCAAATATTCCACAGAAATAAATACTAATTACCGAATTATCTCTTTTATATAAGAAAATTCCATGCTGATTATTTAAACAGAGTGAACTCATTAAAACAAACTGATCCGATAAATGCTAGTGTTGGAGATAAAGTGAGAAAATCAAATCTATTGGAAATATTTTTTTAAACTTTTTTTTAAATAATATGAGCATTGTCGTTTCTTGCTGAAATCGCCTGATGCATATCAAAAGCTTTCAAACGCACTCAAAGACTCGCTTTAAGTGGCTATAACTGGATCCAAGAAAGATTAGGCTGACCAATTAGAGCAGTACTAATAAGTTCAGTTTTAGAGACGGCTTTATCGGTTTTCATAATTATTATGTTTGGCTTATTCCTCGTGACGTGCGGACTGTATAATTCGGGCCAACAGGGGCGTCATGTAAAAATTAATTACCATGACTATCCTTAAAACGTAGATTTCCTATTATTTCTTTGAGTCGTTGTAATAAAAACAATAATAATAATAATAATAATAATAATAATAATAATAATAATAATAATAATAATAATAATAATAATAATAATAATGATAAGTTATTGTTAAAGAGATAGGGGCAAACGTGTAACGCCTACACAATTTTTTTTATAGAGAGAGCCAAAACAATCCACAAAAATACGGATGCCCACAAAGATATGCGTACGCGTATTTTAAGAGTCAACAAACTTCTCGAAACTTTTCACGATTTAATGTCTAAAGAAATTCTAGACATCAGTGAACCCAGTCTCTTTCCGTATTGAATGCAAACTGGAAAGAATACGAGTAACGATGCTATATCGGAACTACCGCATAAAACGCTAAGGGCGCATCTTATTGTCTCTCACAGAATTCTGCAAAAGAACGGGATCCAGGGATTGATTCTTGTAAAACATAATATGTTTTATAGTAAAAAAGATTTAGATCTAGGCCCGTAGAAGTCGGAGAGTGGGAGTAAACTCGATATAAAGATCTAGAAATAGAGAAACCTAGACGGACTGTCAAAAAAAAAAAAAAAAAAAAGGAGATTCTTCTTGCTTGCGGAAACAAATATATCAATCTTGAGTTCATAAAAGCAAATTTATCATTAAGATTTTGGTTTCAGAAGTGTGAGCACTGTAAAATAGCCTCCCATGATTCAGTTGCGTTTATAGCCTGTATGCCCTGCAATCTAAAATTCTATCTGGATCCAATTCTAATCCAAGCTCATCTGATTTTCCAAACCAAGTATCCTGTTTTCTAAATAATCTACAAAGTGATTACCAATCTTTCATATACTCTTGCAAATATGAAACGTTCTTTAAAAACAATACGTTTATTTGACCAAATGATGAGGACATCAGGCTGCCTCCAACACTGTCTAGTAAACAGAGTGTGATAAGCAGAGACAAAAAAAAAAGAGAAAAACCAAAATCGAATTACACAACGCATTCGTATAGTCTATTCTGACATACAATTATTGCAGAACATGGGCAATAATGCAAGCCGAAATTAACGAACTAGACAGAAAACATTCCACAAAAAACAGCTTCGAAAAGTTGTAAACATACACTACCTGACAACGATTTCCAATCAGACCTTATATAAAACATGCAAAAAAAGACCACTATCCAGTCACATTATTGAAAGCCATTGGCGCCTGCTTGGGTGTACTTAGAAAGGACGTAGAGATTCCAGCTAACAAAACTGTGCAATAATGTTTCAAAACATCTGACCCTTAGATTAAGAGGAAAACTTTGATAACACTCCTATAGCAATCAACAAAGATGTCACCAAGGTCTTTCCACGCATGAAGGCTGAGGACTTAATCTCCGAGCACTTGCACTGGACAGGGACAATTGGAGAAAGTTAATATGGAAAATTGCCGGATTGCTCAGGCATCGAGTTTCGACGAATTTTATACGAGGATCAGCCAAGAGAGAGATAAGAGAGTATTGTGTTGGTTTTAGAGGCGACTCCATGCCTACCTATATCGCTTTGCCCTTCTAGTTACTCAATTAGAGACAGATATCGGATGACCTCTATGGCGGCTGCTGTCTCCTAAAATTTAACAACGGTACTTATCAATAGATAAGATACAATATCAGGAAATAAGAATCCAGACATAAGTCTAACAAAGCCTTAATACATGCCCTGTACTTAACAATTGATTAGATACAATATCACGAAATAAGCGTCTAGACACAGTATAATCGAGCTTTATACATACGCCACCAAACTTCAACTAACAGTTATGAGGGCAATTATTGCATTGTGTGCAAATCGAACTGTAAACATGGTGTAGGGAAGGAAACCCGTGATATCCCAAAGGTTGGATCAGATTATCTTCCCGATACAAAATACCCATAATTAAGCACCGGAATCGAGTATAAAATTCTCTAGCGTCTCGGATCACAGGTTAATTTGCAATACGATTTCGTCCTTTTCAAACTCGCTTGGTCAACAAAGGAATTTAACAGATCATTTCTAAACGGCCTCGCCTATGCGTAAATGATAAATACAAGCACCTTGATCAGGCTGAACGAAGCCTCAACGATCCCGAACAACGTCAAAGATGAGAGATAATCAAGAAAAGAAAAAAATTAAGGAAATGAGTTGTCGAGACGAAAGATTTTGCAACTCCCTGGAAACGGAAGAATTAAACATGAGCAGGATACATGAGCTCTTAGCGAATGGCAAACGGATTATGGATATACGAACTAAAATATCCATAACAAAAAAAAAGAACCACACAACTAAATAAAAAAAAAAATAATAATAAAAACATTGACTTGATTGCTCAATTAAATACTTGGGATAACAAATGGAAAAGTAAAGATTGGTAAAATAATTGGGGAAGGCGAAAGGGACAATAAAGGTTGGTTAAATGATTGGGAAGATAAATGGGAAGGTAAGATTGGTTAAATGATTGGGGAAGGTAAAAGAGAAAGTAAAAATTGGTTAAATAGGAGGGGATTAAATATAAAATGGGGAAGGTTAGATTGCTTAAACATTTTTGTAAAGCAAACGGGAAAGTAAAGTGTGACAAATGGTTGCTGTGAGTGTCAACTGATCTAGGTTAGATCTGGACTCGGAATGGATTATATTGTGTTTTGGCCTTGTTTATTGGCAATGCTTGGTCAGATTTTCAGTAGGCCTAGATCAGAGCTATTTTAGCTGAGAAGTACTATTTTGGTTTCAGCTTTGTTTACCTTCAAAGATGTTCGGATTTCTAGAAGGTCTGGAAGGTGTGCGAAGATTTTGTTTACAAAATGTTGCTAGATCATAACAAAGGTGGGTTTGTCGCATGAGGAAGTTTGATGGGCTAATATTTTTAGCTGACTGTGATGACATAGTACAGTAATATCTTCTTTGTTCTAAAAATCCTAGAATGTGCGATTTTAGTTCTATTATTGTTTAATTAGCATACCCGAGTATTTTCTAGAATCTGTGGGCGGTAGGGAGAGCTTCCAGGGACCACTGAGAGATGAACCGCTGATGTTTGAGAGCTTGTAGATCTGAATAATTGAAGACAATAAAACTGTTTCTGATTCAAGTTAATAAACCTTTTATTTAATTTTCGACAAGGCTAAGAGTGATTTCTGCCCTTCAGCCTATTTAAAAAGAACTTACCGTCACAGGCAATATTCAACTAGATATATAACTAATTAACACTAAGCTATTCATGACACAAAGATTGGTTAAATAGTAGAAGAAGGAAAGTAAAGATTGGTCAAATAGTTGGGTAGGGCAAACAGGAAAGTAAAGATTGGTTAAATAGTCGGGAGGGCAAACGGGAAAGTAAAAATTGGTTAAATAGTCGGGAGGGCAAACGGGAAAGTAAAAATTGGTTAAATAGTCGGGAGGGCAAACAGGAAAGTAAAGATTGGTTAAATAGTCGGGAGGGCAAACAGGAAAGTAAAACTTGGTTAAATAGTTGGGAGGGCAAACAGGAAAGTAAAGATTGGTTAAATAGTCGGGAGGGCAAACAGGAAAGTAAAAATTGGTTAAATAGTTAGGGAGGGCAAAAAGTAAAGTAAAGATTGGTTAAATAGTCGCGGAGGGAAAACAGTAAAGTAAAGATTGGTTAAATAGTCGGGAGGGCAAACGGGAAAGTAAAGATTGGTTAAATAGTCGGGGAGGGCAAAAAGTAAAGTAAAGATTGGTTAAATAGTCGGGGAGGAGAAACAGTAAAGTAAAGATTGATTAAATAGACGGGGAGGGCAAACGGGAAAGTAAAGATTGGTTAAATAGTCGGGGAGGGCAAACGGGAAAGTAAAGATTGGTTAAAGAATTGGAAAAGGCAAACAGAAAAATAAAGATTGGTTAAATAGTTGGGCAAGAAACAGAAAAGTAAAGATTGGTTAAATAGTTGACAAGGAACAAAAAGTAAAGATGGTCTCAACGTAAGAACGTAGAAGCAAAAAATAAATATTTTTATATACTGAAGAACAACAAAATTCAAACAGGTTGAAATGAAATTTAAACTTCATCGAAATCTAATTGCTTCATAGCAGACATTGAGATTTCATCAGCCAAGGAGGTTAAACAAACACTATTGTTCTCTGCCAATTAAAAAAAGCTGAGATACTTCCAGTTCTAAAAGGTAGGGAAAAAAAGATCACCCAGTTTCTACAGTACTCTTGTAGAGTATAATAAGTTTCATTGCAATGAATTAGGTCATATTTACTGAATTCAAACTTGGTTAATGAAAAAAGGATATCTGACCACCTTTCCAAGCAAAGTAGGACAGTGCCATAAAGCAAAGGCATGCATGTGGTAACAGACTACTCTGGAGGATTTTGGATACTGGCTTCTTAGCTCGTTGACCAACACTGGCCCTCACTTCAAAAGCTTTTTGGTTGCACTTAGTAAGGTAATGACCGACATCATTAATATGGATCTCTCGGGAGGCTTAAAAGGAAAAAAAAAACATTAAAAAAAGCAATTCTAAAAAAAAAAAAAGGCGGATATTTCGGAATACTAAAGGACAAACGGGAAAAAAGTTGGGTTTTTTTCTAAGATTAGACGATCAGAGAGGTTCGACATTCTTTCGAGTAAATGAATGTTAGAATTCTTAAAAGATTAGAATTACATCAGTTAAATTGATGTTATTGTAATGAGTAGAGGATCAGCACTTGTTAAAAGTCATGGCTATCCCTTTTTCTAGGATTTCATATCGAGAGAGAATGGCAAGGGTGCCCCATACCTCCGCTTATCTTCAAACTTCAATTTTCATAATTCTCGGGTCTGTAATTAAATATGCCAAAATGCGAAGCAATGATAAAGAACTAGATTCAAGTGTATGGTGAGAATTTTCTTTCATAAAGTGAAGAACAAAATTTCGGAATATAATTATTTTTACATGACAAAATCTAGAGAAAGCGTTAGAAAATGGAAGAAAAGATAGTAAAACTGTAAAGAGGAGTTGCTGAATGGGAAAAAAGAGAAAAAAAAATTATAATGGCGAGATTTAAACTATCGAAACCTTTAGTCTAAACCTCTTTATTTATTTACACTTTTAAAAAATGTTAAGGAAAACTCTCCATTCAATTCTTCTTTTTTTTCAGTGTTTAAAAAATATTTTTTAAGATGATAAAATGGATTTTTTTTTTATAATCTGAATCGACGCATTTGAGGGCGTATATTTTTCGAACCAATCAATGTTAAAATCATATTTTGAAGCGCGCCATCAAACAGACTAAATTTCTTTTACTTGTTTACCTTTACAAAATCCCACGCTCAAGTCCCATGGTATTGTGTAGAAGGTTCCTAACCTTACTCTGCGTCGATAGAGTTCTAAATTGAATCCAGTAACTAATAACACATGCGATGCCAATGGGATCAAAAATGGAAAATAGAAAAGACACTGGAAGGGTTTGGGTTTTTGTATATAGCCAGCTCACAACAACGTGATATATCTCAGGCTTTAAAGCGCTTCGTCAGGTCGGGGCGCCGATGGCGGGGGTTGAATCCGCGACAGATGGATCCCTGCAGATCTCAAGGCGGACTCACAAGCCACTCTGCCACCGACGCCCCAGGCACACGAAGAAAAACATGACTTTAATGTTTACATAAAGCGTGGCACAATTGACTTTTAGGATAATTGTGGCAAACACTAGCGAAAAAATAGTATTTAAATAAACTGTGAGATAGAGATAAGCAGTTTTACTAATCCTGTTTTAATTAACTTTTTTTTATGAATGCGCTTTGTGATGGAGAATATGTAAACACAAGAATGAGAGGCTTCTTTTCTGTGTGCCACTTTTGACTACATCGTTTTGTTCTTCATCTCTTTCATAAAAAAAAAAAATTTCATTGGCCTAGAATGGCTCTTCCCCTTAGACTACGTTTCCTTATCGTACAAAAGAATTTTTGTTACTTTCTTGACTGCGTTTTTGTTTGGAAGGCAACAGTAAACACGTTTACAAATGAATATCTTGGACCGTCTTTCGGAATTTCTAGTTTATTCGCTCTTGACTTAGATTGCTTTATTAAAAATGTCGTACGCTGACAGATTCCACGTAAGTCGCCTAAGCTTTATCCTTACATTGTCAGTGATATTATTAATATTTTCATCAACTGGTAAAAGCTATCTCGAAGGAGCGAACTGTTGAGGCAAGTTGAGAGGCACACTTTTAAAACCTGGAAAGGCAACTTTGAATATACTTTGCGCTATTGCACTTTCTTCATTTTCGATCTTCTTCTTTATAATTATTCGAGGAGAAAAAATAAAGCTTGGCAATGAAAGCCCTCTAAATCATTGAAAATAGCAGTGCAATGTGTGAAACAGTTTATTTGATTTAAACCAGGCTTTAGGTCACCTGGATTTACAGGTACATTCCTTATATATTTTGGATTGCGTACGTTAAGGCAATATGTTTGACTGACTGTGCGCTAGGCCTGTGTAAATGCTTTTTAAGACGCGTAGCTCTTAGATCAGAAAGCATGACATGGCACAGGAAATTTATGCTCTGGAAATTATGAAGAAACCTATGAGCCAAAGTATACTGAAGGCAGCAGTTGCAATAACCAGCTTGACAGCAACCAGCATGTTTTGAAACACGCTAGTTTCTTTAGAGCGGAATATAACAAACTAGCTGCGGCTTTCAGCAAGTATCTTGCCAATCAACGCATCAGATGTATTGGAGTGTGTTGGTAAAACATTCGATGTGTCGAACAACACCAGCTTGGCTTTACCTAGCGGTTGCAAATAAATATGAAAAGATCCCAGATTGTGTCCGTTGTTGTGACGCAAAATGCGTTAACTGCTACACACATGCGCACACACACACAAACACACACTGCTACATAAAAAAGCACTGCTACACACACAACACAGTTTCATGCACACACACACACTGCTACATACACACACACTGCTACACACACATACACACTGCCACGTACACACACTGTTACACACACTGCTGCGCACACCCTGTTACAAACGCATATTATAGCCACATACACACGCACACTTTATTAGCTATAACAGTATATCGTTTAACCTTAGAAGAATATTGCAATGCCAAACGCCGCTCATCTTTAATTCCTGGTTGTTTCTTTATAAATCCACACGAAGACTAAATATGTCCTGTTCTCAAAACATCATTTCTTTTAATTAAAGAATATAATTCAAAACAATATCGAGGGAAATATTTTTAAGCAGGAAAAAGTAAGATTAATGCGGAAGGAAGCCCCCAAATTTACGACCTGTTACTCAGTTGAGGTCTCATTCCTGTGTAACATAATCCAGTAGTATGATTAGTCGAATACTTACGTGTTTCTGTAAACTACTTATTTGAGACGGGTCGGTTCTAAGAGTACGTTTTATAGAAAAAGTTAGAAAAAAAACCATTATTAGTCTCTTTGATTTGCGGTAGTCGCCAGCAATTTGAAACGAAGACATCACAGAGAGAAAGAGAGAGGACAGAGAGAGAGCAGAGAGAGAGTAAAGAGAGAGAGAGAGAGAGAGAGAGAGAGAGAGAGAGAGAGAGAGAGAGAGACTTAAAGTCCTTACATGAAGTTGTTCTTAGTTCATAACACTAAGGATCATCAATTCGCTTAGCTCATGTTTTTTGTTTTTTTTTTATGACATAAATCTTGAGAACTTGTATAATGCCCAGACATGCGTTGGTGGCACTCAAGTGTATTGCTGGTGCATCATAAAACAAACTTCCCTGGAATTGCCCTTACTGCTTTTAGTGCAGGATGAAAGCGTTCCTTGTAGTTGACATGACTAGTATTACTGTAGGGTGAGAAACAGCGTTGCCTTTCGTTGCCCTGACTGGTGTTACTGCAGGATGAGAAACAGCGTTGTCTTTCGATGCCCTGACTGGTGTTACTGCAGGATGAAAAACAGCGTTGTCTTTCGATGCCCTGACTGGTGTTACTGCAGGATGAGAAACAGCGTTGTCTTTCGATGCCCTGACTGGTGTTACTGCAGGATGAGAAACAGCGTTGTCTTTCGATGCCTTGACTGGTGTTACTGCAGGATGAGAAACAGCGTTGTCTTTCTTTGCCCTGACTGATGTTACTGCAGGATGAGAAACAGCGTTGCCTTTCGTTGCCTTGACTGGTGTTACTGCAGGATGAGAAACAGCGTTGCCTTTCGTTGCTTTGACTGGTGTTACTGCAGGATGAGAAACAGCGTTGTCTTTCGATGCCCTGACTGATGTTAGATCAGGATGAGAAACAACGTTCCCTGGAGTTGCCCTGACTAATGTAACTGCAGGATGCGAAACAAAGTTCTTTTTAGTTGCAGAAGGTGAATAACGTACGCTTTCATTGCCCTGACTGGTGTTACTGCAGTATGAAAAACAACGTTCCCTGTAGTTGCCCTGACTGGTGTTAATGCTATATGAGAAAAGAATCCTTCTCTTTAGATACTTGTAATGGTGTTACTGCTGGATGAAAAACAACGCTCTTTTTAGTTGCCCTGACTGCCATTACTGCAGAATGTGAATAACGTACTCTTTCATTGCCCTGACTGATGTTACTGCAGGATGAAAAACAACGTTCCTTGCAGTTGCCCTGACTGGTGTTAATGCTATATGAGAAAAAAATCGTTCTCTTTAGATGCTTGTAATGGTGTTACTGCTGGATGAAAAACAACGTTCTTTTTAGTTGCCCTGACTGCTGTTACTGCTGGATAAGAAACAAAGTTCTCTTTAGGTGTCCATACTGGTATTACCGCCATATTAAAAAACAACGTTCTCTTTAGATGCCCTTAATGGTGTTACTACTGGTTGAGAAACAACGTTCCCTGGAGTTGACCTGCCCGGTGTTACTGCAGGGTGAGAAACAACGTTCCTTGTCGTGCTTTGACTGGTGTTACATCAGGATGAGAAACAACGTTCCCTTGAGTTGCCTTGATTGGTGTTACTGCAGGATTAGGTTGAAAGATTTGTCACCTTTAAAAAAAAAAAAAAAAAAAACACAACTTAGCAATGAAAAACATCCGCAATTCGTTAATGACAAGAATATTTGGGAGAGTGATTGTATTTATTTGAGAATACAACTCCAAATTGTTCCGAGAAATATGGCAGCTATTTTGTTGAAGCTGGTTTGAGGAACTTATGCTATTGCTGTTCATATGATTGAACAATTAATACTGATAACAATAAAACAGGCACACAATATTGAGGGACATATTTTCTCTTCTTAAATGCTACTGAGGCTTTAATGTAATAAGGCGTTCGTCGACAATTGTGGCCTGGACATCAATCGGTTCTACGATGCTTTGCCTGCGTCGCATAAAACCGCACTAAAACACAAGAGAATTATCTAAACAGCGAACAAACATATTAAGATTGAATTTTGTTATGGTGATCAGATGAAACATTCAAAACGTAGGAATAAAATGGCTTTTTGGATTATTCATAATTTAATCACCATAAGAAAATAATGAAGAGTGATTAGCCAAAGCCATGCAGAGGCTATCAATGATTGCCAAAAAAAGAAAATAAAAACAAAATATGCATATTTAGCGCATCATCCATTATGTTTACAATAGGGGTAACAAATTATCCATATTATTACCAGTGATTAAAATTACCCAACTAACCTCCCA
>BLXT01003118.1:593627-603932 GCA_019648995.1 Plakobranchus ocellatus
GAGTTTATCCTCGCTCATTATACCATCCACAATCTCAATATTTTCCCAAGTTTTTACTCTCTCACGTTCTTTCTCGTAACTTCGCGACAACGCCCAAGTTTTTCCTTTTTCATTATACCAGTCACTATCTCACCATCTCCCACTGAGATTTTCCTGTCTTACTATCCCACTTTTCTCCCTCAGTTTTTTCTTCTATCCCACTTTTCTCCCTCAGTTTTTTCTTCTATCCCACTTACACCTTCCCAATCTCCCTTACTTTTTCTTCTCTCATTATTCCACTCAAATCTTTTTCTTACCATTTCCCTCGCATTTTCACTGACTCAATTGTTTTTTGTTTTTTGTTGGGGTTTATTTTTTTTTGTGCGTGTACCTACTGTGCCACCACAATCTCAGGAAGTATACCCTCTTGTTTTTCTTTACTCATCTTCTTTAAAAATCACGGGGTGTTGGTGGCACAGTAGATAGCGAACCAGCCCTGAGATCTGCAAAGATCCTTCTGTCGCGGGTTCGAGCCCCGCCACCGACCCCTGGTCTGATGGAGGCTTAAAAGTCAGAGATCCCCTTTCTGTGGACAAACTTTACACACAAAACAAAACAAACTTCTTACTATCCCACTCACTACCTCCGTTTGCTTTTGTCTCTGAATAACTTTCATTTGTTTGTGTACGTATGTATTTTGTTAGATTGTTCACTAATAATCTCAAACCATTTGCCCCCATAAATCCCACTCCCGAGCTCGGGTTCCATTCAAAACACACACACACAAAAAAATCAATATCACTCCAGATTTCATGGCGAGCTCAATAACCATTAGGCCACAAGCGCCTCTTCAGACAGCCGTGCTGTGAGGGACGGGAGAAAGTCAAGCCAAACGCAAAGTACCTGGGTAGGCGGGTAGACAAAGGGGAGAGAGAGAGAGAGAGAGAGAGAGAGAGAGAGAGAGAGAGAGAGAGAAAGAGAGAGAGAGGAAGTTCTTGTACTGGATAAGAAAGCGTACAAAGAGGATAAAGGCGAAACAATAGAGCAGACAAAAGGCTCTACAGTCAAACAGGAGATGACAGGAAGGGCGCCTAAAAGGTTGACATGCTTTGGGAAATTAAATAATAATAATAATAATAATAATAATAATAATAATAATAATAATAATAATAATAATAATAATAATAATAATAATAACAATAATAATAATAATAATAATAGAGACAATAAGAGGATTTTCTTTAGAAACGCCTAGACAGTGGCAAACAAAAGGGTAATTGAATATGGGTAAACAGAAGGATGTAGGGAAAGAAATAAGAGAAAAACAAAGATAGAGACAAAGACATAAACATATGATTCGCGGAGTCTGAAGACAAAAAATATAGGCGAATGATTTAGGAAAGAGGGAGTAGAGAAGATAAATAGGACAGACAAAAAAAGCAAAGAGCAACAGAGTGGAAAAAAGACAGATAAAAAGGAAAGGACATAGCAAAACAGAAAGAGAAAGATAGCGTTAAGATAAAAATGTTTGAGAAGAAAAGAGAAATTGACTGTGTAAAAGAATGAGTTGAAGCAAAAGCGCAGGAGACTTAAAATAGGGGAAGAAACACAGAAAGAGAGAGATGAAGGGATGGAGTGAGAGAGAAATAGAGAAAGAAAGAGGGAGTGATGAGAGAGTAAAACGATTTAACGAAAAAAATCAAAGGCCAAGGGAAGAGAGAGAGAGAGAGAGAGAGAGAGAGAGAGAGAGAGAGAGAGAGAGAGAGAGAAACAGAGTATTGTTGGATGCAGACAAAGAGCCCTTAGAATAGAAAATAAGGGACGAGAAAAAGCAGTCATGAGATCTAGGGGAACAGAAAACAAATTACCAACAATTTTAAAGAGATTTTGAAAAGGCATTTAACAGTATACACAGAAAATCTCTATTGAGGATTCTCAGGCAGTATGGAATTCCACAGCAAATGATCGATAGGATTGAGGATTCGTACAGAAATGTTGAGTGTAGAGTATTGCATCCCAACCAGTTAACAGACCCTTTTACTGTGGATACAAGAGTGAGGCAAGGACGCATTCTCTCACCAATGATGTTCTCCTATGCCATGGATTGGCTCATGCGGAATGTCACCAGAGACAAACGCCAAGGCATTCAATGGACAGTGACCCCAGTGCTAGAGGACCTTCATTTTGCTTTGACTTCGGATTATTATCTCAAAGACACCAAGATAACCAAGAAAACCAAGGACCCATGTGAGGATGAACACTAGGAAAATCTAGGCATTGAGGACAAACTCAGATCCCAAAAAAGCAAGGCATCACAAGTTTTTGCCCTACTCAGACCTATTTGGAAAATCTCTTCACATTAGCACCATCACCAAGGCTAGGATTTTCTGCGACAATGTTCTTAGCTTCCTTATAATGAGCCGAATCTTGGAAGATAAAAACAATCTTTAGAGGCAATCACCAATTAAAATGAATGCCTGAGAGAAAGAACAGGGCTAGAGTCACTGCAGAACATCATAAAAAAATTTTAAATGATGAAGATAGTCGTGTCATGTTTGCAGAAGATCACAAAAACCATAAGGCGCCCTTTGCGCTGGACCCCTCAGGGACTAAGAAAAGGAGGATTGGTGGATGACTTGAAAGAAAGGGGCCTTTCCCTTGACACGAGTTCTCGGACAGTAGCAGACTGGCCGAAGTGGAGAGCGCTTGCAACTGCCGGAGTGAAGAAAGCGCTTCTAACTGCCTCAAGTGCCGGACGGCTTGAAGAGGATCGAGGCGTGAGCGAGCTATGGAGAGAAAGACTGTGGAAGAGAGTGAGGATAGAAGTTAAAGAGGAGAGATAGCATTAAAAGAATAAGCCTGAGGAAAGCAAGAGAGAAGGAAAAATAGGGAAAGAAAGGAGTGGGAGAGAAGAGAGTCGGAGAGGAAGAGAGAGAGAGAGTAGAGGAGTGAGGAGAGAGATGAAAAAATAGTGAAAAGTATGACGTGGACACCGAAATGGATAAGAAAAGAAAAAGATGTAGGGGAGAGAAAGGAAGATGACAAAACGTGAGCAATATAAAGTGAGAGAGGGAGAGAGGGAGAGAGAGAGAGAGAGAGAGAGAGAAAGGGGAGGGGAAGGGAGATAAGCAGAGGGAAGGAGAGGTGGGTAGATGGAGAGAAGGAGAAAGGTGGAAAGAGAGAATGATATAGATTGATAAACAAATAGAGGAATTGGAAGAAAGAGACAGAGCGTGTGTGTGTATGTGTGTGTGCGTGTGTCTGTGTGTTTTTGTGAGAGAAAAATTAGGCGCGACTATGTCAAAAGAAATAGGAGCAATACAGTATGAATATAAATTTTAAAGAGGAAAAGAGAAGAAAAGACACACAAAGAAAGTTGAGAAAAGTGATAAAGCGATAATATTTTGAACGGGGGAGAGAAGAAAGAGATAGAAGGTTGGGATGTGGGAAGGACAGGAAGCAAGCGAGACAAGCAGAAGAAATGAGATGAACGAGCACGAGAATGGGATGAAAATCAAAGGAGGTGAGAGAAAAAGAGTAAAAGAGGAATGGAAAGGAAAGTTTTAAAAAGGGTTAGACGACTAGGGAAAGGCGAATGTGAAAAAAATGAGTGCGAAAAAAGTAAACTGAGGAAAGAAATAACTGCAATAAACAATATGCATTCATGTTTAGTCTCAATCTTTGTGTGCATCACCTCACATTAGAAGTTGGCGGTCATGGAAAGGGAAGGGAAGGGGGTGGCGAATTAGGGTGGAGCAGAGAATTCATTGCTGGTTGATTGTGGAGTAGGGGGTAAAAGATTAAAGGAAAGAGAGATATTACTGAGGTGAGAGTGTGGAAAAAAATGTTTATTTGAAGGGGGGAAAAGGGAGGGGGGTTGGGGGTCGGGGAAGGGGAGGAGGCTGTGAAAAATAGGAGCGAAGAAGACTTTTCAAAAACAAATAAAATCCACTAGTTGCCACTGTAATATAAAGGCTACCATTTTATAATTTACTTCATATAATAATTTCCGCGCCATTGTCAAATCAAACTCTTCTACATCATGCTTAGGTCATTAGTACCTTTGATAGGATCGCGGCACACTATGGTAGGTAAAGTTCGTTCTTGTTTTAAAAGCAAATATCAATGATGCTAATTATAGTACTATGGATTTCTATAGGGTGGGTTTGATTTCATTATCCAAAGATTTATTCGTCGCATTTTTAGTTACCGAGCCTACTCAGTACTTTGGAGATCTCGGATTTGTTGGTTACCATAGCGACCAGATGTTGGCGGTGACATTGAAACACAATATGTCGGAAGCCCCAAAAAATGTCCCGGCGAGCTTTCTGGTATCATCGCCACTTCAGTCCACGGATTTTATAGAAGATTTGAAAGGTCAACTGACGCATGAGGAATTGAAAAAAACTACTTTTTTTATTTCAGTGCTTGTTTTCCATTGGTTCCACTCTACCGCAAGAAGCCATAATTCAAGTTATTCATTCCATTATTGAAAAGGTGTGGGGCCCTAAAATAAAGCGGACACAATGTAAAAGATGATAGTCTAGGTATTGAAGCTTAGTGAATGTAATACCTGGATAGATAAAAGAACTCTAAACAGAGTACAAGACTGTCTTAAGAAATATGTTATTTCCAATCCGATAAATCCAACCTTTATTAAATGTCACCGTTAGTTCGAATGAGTTTGTATTTTACGGCATGTAAGCAAAGTAATCAGGGCTTCAAAAACAAGGTTTATTTCGTTTACGCTATATCTTCCCGTCAACACATCTGCCCCTATACAGCAATGAAGTAATGCATTTCATGAGACCCCATCCTCAGCTTAAGATAATGTAAGCAAACATCAAACTGCTCATGCTGCTAAACAGAAGATAAGATATTTCCTCGAATTGTAGAGCTTTCAGAAGACTGATTCAGCAAAACTATGTTCTTGTACAGCAAAAACAATAATGGTAGTGTACTGGGATCCTACTCAAAGACTATGGGTTGGAAATCTGAAGGTAGAAAGGAAGATGGAACACATTTCTGCATGCTGCAACGTCCGCGCACTATGGCAACTGAGGTGATCTCAAACTTTTAGCCCCGCTGCAAGAGTGATTGTCGCTGACAAGACAAACGCAAAACTGGCTGACGCTGATGGAAGTCGAACTCAAAGCTTGAAATGTCTACAAGTGTTTTTAGCGAGTTCACTAACAACAGGTCCATCTTCGCCAAACAAAAGAGGATCAAGATATGAGTAACGCTGGCCAGGGATCCAAACACCTCCAAACGTTTCACTTGTTGGATCCTATATCGGTCATGAGAAACAATTACTGTATTTTATACAGTGGTGCAAAAATAGGGAATTCCCGAAATATTAACAGAAATGCTGATAAGTTAACTGTGCGTACCATGTTAAATTTCCTCTCCAATATTGGGCTACACTGGTGCCATTGGCTCAGATTTAACGATGGACAAACTTTCATTCTCATTGAAATAATCGAAATTAGCCATTGAAGGTTTTTAGGGAAACAAAATAAAACAAGTTGTCTGAATTAGGATTCCAAAACACGGATGATCTACAGGGTGAAAGATAAATGTAGTAAAAAATTGTTTTAATGAATCGTTGGTTTAAAATTACATATATATATACATATATATATATATATATATATATATATATATATATGAAGAAAACTGCCGACGCGTCCCGAGAATTTCATTTTCATAAGTTTATGTCATTGAAGCAAATGTATAATTTGATCATGTTAAGGGATATATCTTTGCCTCATCGAATGTGCTGAGAAAAGTCGCTGCATAATTTAGGTGGTTTCGATAAATCCGATGTCACCAACTTTTTCTCATAAAGTAAAGTCAGTTGCAAAGTGGTGTTCGCCTTGATCTATTCTAAACTCAACTCTGATCTGTAACGATTGATTTTAAAACAGTCATTTGCGAGAACAAAATAAAAAAAAAAATTTTAAAAACTTAAATGAAAGACAGTTCAAACCATAGGATAGTGCTTCTTTGGTCATGCTTATTGTCTGTGCCATTGGAAATCGAACATGGAAAAAATATTTTATGTTAGCCACAAATAGAAAAAACATGCGCCCAATTTTTTAAAGTTGTTTTTCTCAACGTTAGCACCAAGATGCTGGAAAACTTCAGAAAGAATCGTTCTCTTTCATCTTCCAAACAATGTCTGAGCAAAACACTTCAACACGTCAATTGGTTCGTGTAACTCTTACGAAAGCACACTGTGTTATCAAACTCTGCATATTTGAGTTGGTGATTGGCTGTTCTGCAGTATGAAAGCTATTCGTTACAAATGAAAAACGAATATTCCTCACAGCTTCCCTTACACCCTGACAGAACCTTGGGTAAAAGGCCTGGTCAGAGCAGGTGATGTTTATACCGTGAGGCATCTGTGTGTATGGACATAGAAATAAGAATCATCATGAGTTGAGTTACTGTCCCTTAGTTGTATGATTTCAAAGACGAAATTTTTGCTTCATTCACGTGACTATTATGACTCTCACAACCACTGGAGTGCTGTTTACTTTGTGAGCTGCTTGATAGGCCTTGCTAAGTGTAACCCTATTCATGCATCATATGATTATCGAGTTTTTCTCAACAAAAGAAAAAAAGTACTCACACTGAAAGTCATGTTTGTTTTAGTTCTAGAAAGAAAAAATGTACTAATTTTTCTTCTTAACTGCATCGAAATAGATGCAGAAGGTGTTTGCGCTTTCGGACCCATTGCAGAAAAGGGTTAGGCTAGGAGCGATTAAAAATAGAATCTTCTCGAGACCATATTAAGACAGAGACACATCGATAGCCATGAAAACAAATTAAAGCTTGAAAAAACATGATGAACAATAGGAAGATCAAGGGCATCAAACAGGCAAGGCCGGAGCAGGAAGAGGGTGATATTCATACACCGCGTGAGCATTAATGGTCGGAGCATAAAGAGGATGACATTCACACAAGACCTGGTCATTAATGGTTGGAGCATAAAGAGGATGATATTCACACAAGACCTGGTCATTAATGGTTGGAGCATAAAGAGGATGACATTTACAGGCAGCCTGAACAGGTATGGGAGAAGCAGAAAGAGGATGATATTCATACACCTCGTGAGCATTAATGGTTGGAGCATAAAGAGGATGACATTCACACAAGACCTGGTCATTAATGGTTGGAGCATAAAGAGGATGACATTTACAGGCAGCCTGAACAGGTATGGGAGAAGCAGAAAGAGGATGATATTCGTACACCTCCTGAGCATTAATAGTTCAAGCATAAAGAGGATGATATTCACACAAGACCCGGTCATTAATGGTTGGAGCAGAAAGAGGATGACATTCACAGGCAGCCTGATGATGTATGGATGAATCAAACAAGGGTGACATTCACAGATGGTATGCGCATGTAGGGATGAAGCAGAACGATGATGATTATGACAAACTACACGGGCTTTTACTAATGAAGCTGAAAGAAGAAGACATTTACATACAGTCACAGCATGAAAGGATCAGGCTGAAAATGTAGACAGCCTGAGCATGAGACAGTCTGGGAGCTGTGGGTCTGTC
The DNA here is from genome assembly GCA_019648995.1 of Plakobranchus ocellatus. NCBI lineage: Eukaryota > Metazoa > Mollusca > Gastropoda > Plakobranchidae > Plakobranchus > Plakobranchus ocellatus. The sequence continues at coordinate 601,178 of BLXT01003118.1, forward strand.
TAAACAACTCAACAAATGAAACTGAAAGAAGAAGACATTTACAGACAGTCAGAGCATATATGGATCAGGCTGAAAATGTAGACAGCCTTAGCATGGGACAGCTCTGGGTCTGTCTAAACAACTGAACAAAATAAATCCAACTGCTGATTGTATAATTCGCCTGGAAGCCACTCCATGGTTGTGGTAGGCGGTGGCCGACGATTGCGCCTTGAAGTCATGCGATTCCAAAAGAATAAAAGGGAAGCAACCATTAAGATACATCCAGCAGGATAAGAATACCTTTTTACTTTCCTTGACTGTTAATTTTCACCCATATTTTTTGCTGACGATAGGTTTTTACTACTAATTTTTTTTTATTATTATTATTATACATGTAAACAATGCCTAGTTCCATTTTAATTGTTTTACCCTTCCAGGTCTTCCTTGAGTTAACGGAGGCATGCCAAATACTGATTGTACAACTTGTGTTCTTAAGTCCTCCATGTTTCTTTATTGAATTTAACAATGGAGTGTTTGTAATTCGTCTCTATTTAATACCCCAAGTCTTTTATGAAACTTAATTTCTAGTAAAAGAATAATGATAGAACTGTCTTAAGTCCCTCCATGAGAAGTAGAAGGAATGCATGCCTGGGTTTTTCTATTGTGACTTTGACTGTGAATTAGTATGCCATGCAATAAAAATGTCAAATGGTTTTTTGTTGGGTTTTTTTTTTTTTTTTGCGCCTTAGAATTTTCCTTTCAAGTGAAAGGAATACGTGAAAAAGGGCTGATAGTAACTGTTGTTAATCCGTTATTGTTAGAATTTTCATGAAATTTTAATTTATCTTATTCAATTGGAGGCTTTGTTTACTATTTGGTCTCTTGATAATTGACATTCAAGGTCGCATACATTTTTTGTATCAATTCTCACTGCCACAGATACAGTTTTTTAGGTACAAAAGACCTTATACAAGATAAGCCTCTATTGACCCTTCATCCCCAGATCACGATTTTAATTCAAACAATGCACGACCAGTATTCTCGGGTGTTTAAAGTTCAAAGAGCACTCGAGAACAAAGATTCAGAACGGCATACTGATTATGCAGACTCCAAAGTCCCACAAGTTCCATTAACATAATCATTTACTGGAAGGGACTTTTTTGCAGCAAACATGCAGCAAATATTTCTTGTAAAGAAATTCCCTTGCTTATTTTTAAACCTGCAATAACTAAAATGCCATTGTAACTCTGACAGTATTAGACCTAGAGTTGCGTTGGTTCCATACAACGTCCAGGTGCTCCAAGGTTCTGTGGCCTTCGATAGGCTTCGATGCTGTACTCGAACCAGCAACATTAAGATATCCCGCTCTACAGATTTCAAAACCAAGAGCGCATTTGTTATCCACTGCGCCACAAGGACAAACATAGTGGTCGTTAATTTGTCTTACTGCTGCTAGCAAGATTTGTTTTCAGATGTGAACTTATAACCCAAGCGTTATAGCAAAGCTAAACCGAAGACACAAGCTATGGTAAGAATAATTTATGTGACTAGTAGGAACACAGACCGGCATGCCATTAGGCCTTTGAATATCTTGTCAAACGGTGAAAAAATAAAAAGCAAATTTGATGTCAACAGGGCTTGCAAATACGATCCTACAAGTGTTGCAAAAGAAGGGAAAAGAAAAGGTAGACAGCCAAAAATGAGATGGGAAGATAATATAAAGAAATTGAGGTATTTAAAAGAGGTGAAGCCTTTCTAAGGGCTGAAAGTAGAGCAGGGTGGACAAAAGTGCAAAATTCTGGGTGCGCCAATAATTTTTTTAGATTTGAAGTTAAGAGAGCAGAGAACCAAAAGAAATGTATTCTGTTTATATCATCCATAGCTCGAGATAATACAACAGAAACGAAACATAGTTTATGTTTATGTGCTTCCAGTACATCTGGATTGTCACATCCGAATCTAGGCCCCGTGCAGCAAACCATTGGATGATCACTTATACCTCTGGACTGTTACATCAGAAACTGGATCCAGTGCACGAGACTATGACATGATCAGTGACACTGACAGCTCTGGTTTGTCACATCAGAAACTTGATTCAGTGCACAAGACTTTCCGATGATCAGTGACAGCTATGGATTTTCACATCAGAAACTGGACCTCAGTGAACCAGACTATGGGATGGTCACAACTAATTATTAGATGGTCATTGACACTTCTGGATTGAAATATCACAAACTGGGCCCAGTGCACCATATTATCGAGTGATTAGTGATAGCCTTACTCAGAGATGGGTAGAAAATGCATGACTGAAATGCTGGTGGTGTTTTGGCAAAATTGATGACACGGTTTTTTTCATTTGTTTGCTTCTGAGTGTGAGGTATACATTATACATTTTTGCCAAATGAGTATTTAAAGACGAGTAAAACTCTATTCTGCTTTATTTCAACCAACAACTTTTCTCTTTCTTTATAAGCTAGGGTCAGTTTCGCTCTTTTTGGATATTATGAGACTAGGTTTTTCTTTCGCACATTTTCTTTCGAAGGTTTTGATACCTGCCTGTCTATCTGATGTACCAATTCTGTAAAACATTTTGAACCGCAAATGAAAAAGTTCACGAACGTGTTGTGTGTAAACATAAACAAAAAGATCCTACATGTGTTGAAATAGCAGGCAGATGAGAAACGTGCCTGCACTTCTGCCCTAGATGTTTCAATTTTATTTAACTTTTTCAACACCCGCCTCCTTTCTCTCTCTCTCTCTCTCTCTCTCTCTCTCT
>BLXT01003133.1:22032-34360 GCA_019648995.1 Plakobranchus ocellatus
GGTTTGTGGCATGGTGGATAGAGCATTCACTTTGAGATCTACAGGGACCCTTCTGTCGTGAGGTTCGATTCCGCTACTGGTGCCCTGGCCCGACGGGTGCCTAAAAGCTTGAGGTCACGTTGATGTAGCTTGCTATATAAAAAAACCTTGTCATGTCTTCATCTTCTAGTGTCATGTCTGGTGCAGACAGCCATGTCCAGGGACTTCAATTATTCGCGGTCCTAGGTTAAACGTCAGGGTTTTGTCTTTATCTTTCTTGTCTGAAATTGTTATGCCTGTTTGTCGACCTCGATCGATCTTTTCTTCTATTTTCGAGCATATCATTAAATTTGTCATTCTAGTGTATCACTTATATGTACCAAGAAAATTTCATTTATTTTTAACCGATTGTCTAGAGTGGAGCAGAGAAATAAATTACAGTTGTAGAGTAGATAAAAAAAAATACAGCTGTTAAGTTTCAATATTTTTTTCTTTTTTTTTAAAATTTATTGTGATCTTGTTATGTTTTATTTTGTCTACGAGATTCAGAAACTTTTGCTAAGTAACTACACTTCAAGAGCAGTGAATCATTTCTTCATCATCTTTGCTGGTTGTCCAGCATTCATTAGCGTAAAAAAAAAAAATCTGACGAAACGTTTGTTTCAAAACTTGAATTTTAGTTTCAAACATAATTTTTTCGATTTTTGACCTATCAATTCGCCTTTTTGTTGATGATGTGTTGAAATGTAAGATATTTAAACATTCAATTTTAACCTCTTTTATTTATTTACTTATTTTTTGCTTTTGCAGTTGCTGTTTCGCTTGCAGATTGGATTATTTCGTTTCATTGACCTACCATGATACCATTGTTTGTCATTTTTAGTTGTAATTCCATTGCTTAGCTTTTATTTAGTTTTAGCTGAGAGCTGTGAACGGAGATCTTTTACTTAGCTGACCACTGTGTCATTTGCATACATGAGGCTGTTGATTATGTCTTCTTTTGTCGCCACAATCATCACCTATGATTAAATGTAAGTCCCTTTAAAATAAGCATAATACTATCAGTGAGAGCGAAATAATATTTATAATAAAAAACCGATACGTATCGTCCAAAAAGCCTATATATACATACTGATAATATTATCATTCTTCTTCTTCTTCTTCTTCTTCTTCTTCTTCTTCTTCTTCTTCTTCTTCTTCTTCTTCTTCTTCTTCTTCTTATTATTATTATTATTATTATTATTATTATTATTATTATTATTATTATTATTATTATTATTATTATTATTATCATTATTATTATTATTTCTTTTTTTATGGACAAAATAGGATATATTTTATTCTCTCTTTTCTCTTTTAGTACCCCCATCTTAATAGTTACCGAATCTTGTCTGAGGCTTTCATGGATTTTTTTTTTTTTGGTGCCTACTACGGGTGCCCAGACAGATGGAGTCAAAAAAGTCCGCGATCTTCTAGCACTCGATAACAAACAAAGTTCTTTAAGTCTTCCAAGAGAGCCTCATTTTCAGAATTGGAAAGTTTGATAACATATTATCTGAATATATTTTTTTTCGAGAGGAGGGGTGGGTTCAATTACTTCAGTTTTTGCATCTGTGATTCAATTTTAGTTGTGTGGTTTTCTCTTCAAATGTCACATTTTTTAAACGTTCATTGTGCCATATATTTCTCCCTCTGGTTAAAAAAAAAAATAAATTGGATTCCTTTTTGTGTCAGCATCACGAAACAGATGGTGTTTTTAAAACTTTTGTTTACGAAGCTCTCTTAGGAAAAATCCACAGGAAATATACGAGGGATGTCCGAAAAGAAACAGGAAAAGGGGCATAACTCAAAGAATTTTGATCAGAAAAATTTGAAACTCACACAGATTGAAGTTCACTCTTCCACTACTCAACGTCATCCCCGTGGAGATCGATGCATTTTTGCTTGCGAGACAGCAACGAATTGATACCCACTCGAAAGAAATCAACGTCAAGATTAGCAAACCAATTCCTCATCCTGCCCACAGTCCAGACCTGGCACCCTCTGACTTTCATTTGTTTGGACACTTGAAGCGCCATTTAGGAGGCATGGCTTTCGAGGCAGAAGATAACCTCATCAGTGAATTGAGGAATTGGTTTGATAAAGTCTTTTGCCCCGAGATTGTTTTGCTTTTGTACGTATCTCCTTTAAGAAAACTCTAAAGGTCAAAGGTTAAGGTATTCATAACAATATTTTAAACACTTTTTTTTCCAATAATTATTATCATTCTTCTGTTTTACACTTCAACAGCCTTAGACTTTATGGTTGAGCTTATGCCTGAAAGAATAATGAATGATCTAAGCTTTGTATTGCGCTCTGTGCTTTCTACTTAGATTTGACACCCTGTCTGGGGTCATGTCTATCATTATCATTACTTTTACCTAAATGTGGTCTATCGGGAATTGTATCTATGGCTATTTTGGGCTTGCATATAAGTGCCCTGGGATGACTTTTTAGGTTGCAAACTACATCAACTACAATGAATTTTTTTTTTGTTAGTTTTGTTTGATTTCCTTTTGCTTTTTTGTGAGGGTATCTATATTTACATTTATCACATCATTTCAAGAATTATAAAATCCGATAAAAATTTCATTTATCTGAAACTGTTATTTCATGTCAATTATTAATCAATGGTTAAGACTTATCAAGTTTTGTTTTGTCTCTAACATTCTTTATACAATATAAACTATTTTTAGTCTGTTTACCTCTGCTTATAATGACTAAGTTCACGTCTGAGACATATCAACAAGAACGTTCTTATGCGTTTAAAGTGTGTGCATCATTATTTATACATATTAACCGAAAAAAAATCATTTAAACACTGTAATATGCGTCTTTGCTAATCTATTTGTTTAATCTTATAATATGACCTCTGTTTTTTTTTTTTTCTTTCCTTTGCGCTGAACTAACACTTTTAAATCATTTTACAGTTTAAAAAATTCTTTTTTTTTTTCAATAATTGTGATGAACTAGTAAATGCCAGTAATTTTGACCATAAACCCGCAGGCACTACTGATTTTCATACAAGCATGCATTTGCAAGGAAGGTACATTTTTACACAACCATGATGAAAGGGAAAAAAAAAAAGAAAAAAAAACAAACAAAAAGAAAAACAAAACAATAAATTATTCAATTAAAAATTATTGTTTAATTGTGATCATACATGAGCTTAGGAATGTAATTGTACACTTAAACTTTTTTTTTGTTGTTGTCACAATTGAGTTTACTATTATTGAATTTTCATTGAAACGTCCGTGATTACTCCAGAAAAAACAACGCCCATTAATACTATATAGGTATGGTTGAAGTTACAAATCACACATTTTCCAAGTTTTACCATTAATGAAAGCTCGGAACAGTAAGCCAGTGAAAAAAATCAAAAACACTACATTAATTCCTGCCCATGTCTTAAAATATGTACATCTGATAGAAAAATACAAAGATATGCAATTATTGTGGTATTGAATAACCATACTATATAACTTGGAGCAAAACCTCAAGAAATCTGTCCATGAAATGGATGCGATGTTGGCAATTATGATGAAGAAGCCCCAATAGAATATAACAGGTCCAGTTGCATTTACAAGAATTAAAATGTGAACCCTAGGTTCAAAAGATAAAAATAATCCTTTGTACAGGTGTTTACAGATAAGTCTATGAACAAAGAAATAAAACAATTGCTATACCATATTGCAAACTCAAGACAACGATATCTCTCTATGTTTTATTAGTTTTTGTAATTCTCTGTGTTAAAGAAATAAATGACGTCTGTACAAAACCTTTTTATGGCCTCTTAAGGTAGAGTGTGTAACGATTACATTTTCATGCGAATTATACAATTTAATCACCAGAGTGGTGACATTAATATCTTATTATACAAAACAATGTGATAGCATATGAAGAAGTTCGCCAAGTTCATAAAAGAACTTTCCCTTTTTTCCCTCAGTAAGACTAAACTAAGGTAGATAGATCAACAGGTTTTCTCTTCGTTCTATGAATCTTGCTAGTCTCTTTTATATATATATATATATATATATATATATATATATATATATATATATATATATATATATATATATATATATATATATATATTCCGTATAGCCGTGACTGTATTCTTTGATCTAGGTATGAAACGGGCACTTCACAGTATTAATCTATCAATCTATTGTAAGTTGCCCTCTCACTCTCAGCTTTCTCGTTTTGTTTTCTTGATTGAGAGAAAAAAAATTCAAATTATTGAAATCTTTTTTGCGTAAGCTGAGTTAACGAGGAAATAAATTTACCATACAGACATTCGTTCAATAACTAATATCATGAACCATGAATTTACAGAAGATAATTAAAAAAAAAAGGGAAAGTTATTGAGCTCCAAACAGATTCCCGTCACCCATTCTCCAAAATGTCATGCATAAGGAGATACTCTGTATTCCACTATGATGCTCCTCATTTTTTATATTCCCTATACCAAATTTTTCATCATGATTTAAATCCAAACAACAAACGCATGCATGTTCAATTTTAGAAAATCTAAACGCGCTATAAAGTATCAAGTTTAAGGCTTACTAGAGATAAGAGAAAGCTAAGTGCAATCTCTGAAAACTGACATTATGGATATAATAAACAACTTTTTTTTTTTTTCAATTAGGCTTCAAATCTTTTAACCACGGTCTTGCCTAAGCTACTTTGAATTTAGGGAGAAAAAGAAAAAAAGATAGGAGTTTGAAAAAAATAACATGATGGTAAACATGTTCACTGGGGCTGATCTTTATGGCTGTAACCTTGTTCATGCGCAACGTTCTATAGGAATGGATGGGGGAAATTCACCTGGCTTTGCTCTGATTAGATAGGCCCTCTTTGACTTGTCCTTAGTTGAATATTATTATGTAAAAATGGCAAAATTAATATCAAGTTTTAATCTTCTCTTCACGAAAGCTTTGCAAATGAATCCTTATGAAATTCATGCCAACCATAAAAGAGGTCAGCCGGTGAAATCCAGCGAGAGATTGCTGGTTTATTATTTCCCAACATTATGAAGTATTTAATTTAAATAAACTCTCTCAAAAGGTTTTTCTAAAGATGAAATTACTTCCTTGTTATTTCAGAAGCGCGGGAGAGAAATGTAGCAGGCTTTAAGCTTACCAAAGAGAGGTTGAAAATCCAGGAACGTTTATATAATATAGGAACTTCTTGTATGTGTCAGGGGTGAAGAAGCAAAAACTTTGAACACACTTAGTTCGAAAAAACGAGAGTATAGTTCTAATTTTTTAAAAACAGATGCTTCAAACTGAAAGTCAAACTAGCGAAAGATTTTCAAAAGAAGTAAATTAACAAAACGATACAATCGATAACTTTCGTGATGGGAGTTTTCTTGAAACTTGGAGAAATTAATGCTGTCTTCAGCTCTAGGAAATTTATGAAAGCTATCGCTGGGTTTTAAGTCACTGGTACCGAAACTTCTCAAACATAAGGGAAGAACATAAACAGCCATATATCTTGACAATCTTCCAGGCTATACGAAAATTGCAGCAGTCTTATTACTAAGGCAATAAAAATTAGCATTAACATGTATCGCTAACAGACTTTAACTTTAACTGAGGCAGGGTCTGAAGGCTGAGATCACCCTGTTGTAGATTGGCTATTCAACAAAAACCAAACCAAACCAATCGGCAAATGATGATAACATGAATGATGATGTTTTGAGGAGTTGTATGAGAGTGGTGGCTCATCTGGTTGGGCAATTGGCTACGAAGTGAGAGGTCCGAGTTTTGAACCCCAGTCCGGGCCGAGACATTTGTTTTTTAAATTTCTCCCCTCTAACACTTAGCGCTAAATGGAGAGCTAGGTTTCTTAGGATCCGCCGAAAGTAAAGGCAACGGGGAAAGCAATGGCAATGCCGTACGCCTAGAAAATCAGGGTCCTTCTACTGGTGTCCCGATGCTTGGAGCAAGATGGTACTCACATTACTTTATCTTTACTGCACAGATAATGAGCAACACGCTTTATTTTGCTTTCTATTTCATTTCCCTAAAATCTATAGGAGCATCTCTGTCGGGGTCTCAGGTTCAAGCCCTTCGCCGCCGTCCTGGCAAGGCACGTGTCTCAAAGTCTGGCTGTTGACGCGCAACATGAACAAACAACAGAAGTGACTGTGTCTGAGCCACGTTCTGTTACTATTACTTTCCCCTCTTCCCCTAAACACATACAGGATGCATTCTTTAATAACCTGGACAATGTCATATGATATATTTTTTCTCCGGCAAAAGAAAACCAGGCTTTATATTATCTCACATCACTACAGGTAGGCAGCCAGGATATACTTCAAATTATGTGGTTTAATGCTAACATAATTTCTATCTGTGCTCTATGTACAATCTTAATCGGATGGCATCCAGATACATTAATTGATGTAATATATATATAATAGTATAATTTCTTTTTCTTTTTTCATTCATTAAGGCAAAGAACATAGAAAATTCTTGTGAGGAAAGACAGAAGAACAACGGAGGTGGAGAAAACTGAGATAATAGCTATCGTGATAAATAAAGTTAAACATAAAAAAAGAAATGTGCTTGTTACAAGAAAAGTTATAAGCATATCATGCTTTTACTATTAGAATAAATTTAAGAGTTAATCATAGGGGAAAAAACATTGATATAAAAAAAATAACGTCTTCGAAGGCGATATACAAATATCAACCCGCTTGAACGAATAGCCACTAAAGCTTTTATATCACGCACAATATTTGTGCTCCAAAGGAAAATTTTAGAGTACTCATACCAATGTCACTAGTTTTCCTCTCTCTCTCTCCCTCTCACCCCTCCTCTTTTCTTTTAATACATTCATTTATACACAGACACACACACACATACACATCCAAATACATAGTATCATGTATTTGTTTCATTTTTTTATAGAGAGCCACGACTACTTATTTTACCGTTAAGCGATTTACTGAGTAATCTGCCTGGCCAATAGTTGTGATGTTCTCAGCGGTCCACTCAGTTAGCTTCTAAGTGCTGATTGACTGAGCCATGTCATATGGGTTAACAAGATTTGAAGAAAGTGAATCTGATTGGTCGTGGGCTACAACATTGTCACTTTCACTTATGCAGTCAGCAGATTTGTCTTCATCCATATCTTTTGTTTGGAACGTTGGAGAGGATTTTTCAGTTTTCAGATTTGAGTCTTTGGCTTTGACCGAGTTTACTTTCATTGCTGTAGTGTACCCTTTCGAATCTCTACACATTTCTGTGACTTCGCTCTCTTCATCTATTTTCCTCTGCGTGGCTCCTCCAACTTCCCCGCCTTGATCGATGCCTTCCTCTGCTTCAGCCGAATGAGTAGAGATATTGTAGGTCTCCAGAAAACTGTCTGTAACACCTGGTTCTCGATTTGATCTGCTGGTCTCGAACCTGTTATACCCGCCATCGTCCTCAGCATCATCTGGGGTATGATTGGCTGACAAGGCACTTTGATGAGCAGTAGCACTATTTGGAGATTCTGTGTCGCCTGCCATAAAATACTCGGACTTTATATGATTGTCATCGTCTCTATGTCCTTGGTCAGCAACTTGTGGCGCATGGCCGTTGAAAACGGGCCCTGTGCCATTTTGACTCACTTTAAGAGATTGCTTTGTCAAATCGAGCGTCTCGTCTTCAATAACCATGTATTCATCCTCTAGATCCATGTACTCGGCTGTTTCATCGTCGATGGCACTAGCCCGTGGACTCTCGTAGGCCTGAGGAGCAGGTGATGGCGTGAGGTAGGAGCTTTGGGGAGACAGCCCGTTTGCGTTGCTTGCAGTGTAGTTGTTCTGGATAACTCGAGAGCTTTGCATGCTCGGAATCTGTACTTTTTTTGTCAATCGAAATTTCGTTCGCAATATCAAAAAAGAAATAACTGCGATTATAATGATGATGGCAAGGACACCCCAGCCTACTGCAGCAACAATGATTTCTGTATCGCTGTTTTTGTCGTCGTCATTGTTAAGAATATATGGTGTTGTTTCAGCAGTACTAGACGTTAGTACAGGCTCCGCTGATGTTGATATGATGTTATCGTCTTGTGGCGGTGGATCCCAGCACGTTCCATCTTGAAACATCAAATTTTGCGTAAAGTTTCTAAAGCTCAAACTGTAACCAGACCATGCCACATTGATACATTTTAAATCACACGAATTTTGAAAAAAATCGATATGAGTAAAAAGACAATTTTCTTGCCTTGTGCATCTCTCGTAAGAATTCCTCAGTCTAACACAACGAACTTGATCGGGTGGTATGAAACCGCCTGGAGTACACAGGAATGTTATGTTCCCATGAATATCAGATAATGGAGTTCTCTCACTCGTTCCTCTCGCCTCGTAATAATATTCACCCAGCTCTCTCTCTGTGATATAGTCGAGGATGCACTCAGACACGTCATCATCGCACATGCATTCTTGAAACCTGGACACATAAGTAATTATTTATGTAGGAATCATTAGGAAACATCCTAGGAGCTAGGTGTTACAACTATGGGAAATTCGTCAAATAGATCTTAAAGAAATTAAAAAAAAAATTATTATTGATATGAGGAAAAAAAAGTTGTAGTTAAAACTGGTTTAAAAAATTAGATCGATAGAGCGGATGTACATAGACATTTGTGAGGAAAAAAAAAAAAAAAAGAACTCACTCGACTGAAATGCACATGCTATGATCTTCTTAAACAAAAATTGAACTTTCGTCCGTATTACTTTACGTTTGAACATGATCCTGTCTTTTTGTTTTGTTTTTCTTTTGTTATGTTTTGTTTTGTAAATCAATACGCTTAAAGGTTATTACTTTCTTAATCTCCGGAAGAAGTATAAAAGTCTACAAATAAAATATATAAAGAACGTTTTTGGATAACATCCGTTTGAAATGGAATGTGAAGTGCAGTTTGCAAACTGAGTATAAAATAAGCCAAAATAAAATTACTAACCTTTTTATTCAAACCTCACCTGCTAAACAATAAACTATTTTTTTTAAATTATAAAAAGTAAATAAATAAATAAATGATTAAGATATATATATATATATATATATATATATATATATATATTAACACATAAAAAATAGACAATTTTGATTCCTCAATAAAGCCAAATCAGTTTTGACCTGGGCGTTCATGTTCATCCTTTATTCCCATTAGACTTAAAAATCTAGATTGTTACTAAACTATGCACACATTAAATGGCCCTGCGATATAAATGCAGGTCAAAAACCATTTCCATAGTGAATTATTTCTGTTCTTTACTATCATAATAGTTATGTTCATTGGGTGTACACTAGTTTGATCTATACAACTGACTCCTAGCTCTCACCTCAGAAAAAATCGTCGTGCTTCTCAAAAGACAACTATATGTTACATCTTTTGTGCAGATTATGTTGAGCGTAACAGTAGTTGGATTGAGCCGTTGCTTTTATTATTACATAAACATTGGTGCACTTTTTAGAAACTTTAATAATATTTAATTCACTTTTCGTACGAGAAATCACTTTGGTACGGATCTTGCACGAAAAAAAAAAAGAATAACTTTGTCCATAATGTTTATGAAAGAAAGAGTTTTATAATTTTTAGATTTTTTTTGCCATATTTAAGGTCATAATACTATTAAAAATATATCATTTCATTGTTTAGACAGTTTATGTCTTTAAAGATCATCGACTGTGGCCTCCAGCAATTCCGTATTTAATGTGTTTGCCAAAGCGGATGTGTCTTTCTGTAGTTTTATGGTCAGGCAATCAAAGAATATAGCATACTTAAGCATAACTTTCCAATTAAGAAATACTTCGTCTGACTTGGAAATGTTGGTTGTTTTTGCTTTCAGTGTTCTTTTCGCTGTATATATTTTTTCTCCCACTACAACAACATTTATGCTATTATGATATTCCCTCGAAAACTTGGAGTCGGACTCAGCATTTTATAAATAGTCAACTTATGCCGCATATTAGTAGACTTTCATAACGATAGTAAGAGGATCTGCCACCACATAAGCCTCACGACTCTAAAAAACTAGTCTGAGCTGAAATAAATATGTGCCTTTATGTTACAAAGAGGGGTAACAACAGAAAACTACCTGCGCATTGCATTTTTGCGAAACACCAGGATGTAGAAATTGTCAAACTGTATCTCTGCATATTGTGCATATAGACCTGGCGTCCACATAGTTACCAGGAATAGCGCATAGAACAGGCCAGGCTTTAAAACCCCAGTGGTTGCCATCTGGAAGAGCAAAATTTGGTATAATGGATGAGAAAAAAAAAATTCACATAATCACATGCTATATTATCCTTTTTTAGGGCTCTCTATTTTTTTTTTATTTCTTTCTTTCTCTCATTCACTCACACACACGCATACACACACACACACACACTCTCTCTCTCTCTCTCTCTCTCTCTCTCTCTCTCTCTCTCTCTCTCTCTCTCTTTCTCTATCTCTTTCTTCTTTAGTTTCATTTATAATTTCGATCTTTGTATCTTGTATCGTCTTGGACCTATATTATACTATACCAATAGTAAAATCGTTATAAAAATAATCTATGGCTTAAAAAATATTTTAAAAATAACTATTCGTAATAGTTTAACGCATCCATTTATCCAAAACCTATAGGCCTAACTTGTAGGAAAGACGTTACAGTGAGTTATTTTATAAAGAACATAGTTAAGATTCAAGAAAACTTATATCAGGTATTTATTATGTTTAAAAAATATTGTAAAAGAAAACAACCACCAACTTATATAAACAAATGAAACAACACAGAGTATACGGAAAAACGTTTCGCCATGAGGCTTTATCAGAAAAAAAAAATGACTAACACGAATAATCTACCATAGAAACATACTAAGGAAACGAGCATGGCATAAAATATAAACCTTAACGTTGAAGTGCGTAATGTAAAATAAAAAAAAATCCCTAAAAAACGAGTATTATTAGAGGTGTGAAAAAAAAGGAATTTTTTATATATATATATATATATATATATATATATATATATATATATATATATATATATATACACACATACATATATATATATATATATATATATATATATAAATACACACACAGATAAATATTCACTCTTCATAGACGTAATATACACAAAGTAGTAAATATATATATATATATATATATATATATATATATATATATATATATATATACATACATAAAATTATGTATTAAGACGTACATAGAATATTAATACAGGTACTTACAAATGTAAATAAGTGAATATACACCCACATGAGAATTTAAATAAAGCATCTATATAGTAAGAATAATATTTTTTATGAATGAGAAGGGAGAATAGAGAATTATCGCTCTCTCGGTCTCTCTCTTCTTTAGTCGACACCTCTATCTCTCTCTCACACATACTTTCTCTCTCTCTCTCTCTCTCTCTATATATATATATCTATCTATCTATCTATCTATCTATCTATCTATCTATCTATCTATCTCCCAGACTCACTTACATGTTTGCTGAAAGGAACCTTCTGAGAGGTAAATGATTTATTTACAACGATTGACGTAAATGGATAGGAAAAGACGACTGTTCATTCATGTTCAGCCCTTGTGGTTCCGTTGTTTTTAGTGTGTGAATCCAAAATATTTCTTTATTGAGTCTGCTGATGGTGTCAGAGTATGGAAGGTGATCGATAGCGATAATATTGAGGTGTTGGATGTAATGATCGATAAGGCTGAAATGTTTAGCCACTGGGGTTTAAAAAATACATTTTATAGCGCTAGCGAGTCCTAAACTGTTTTGAAAAGCATCAATAGAAGGTGTAAGCCGATGATCGTCGTCTGGTGACAGTTAGTCAAAATGCCGTGCAACTAACATAGGTATCATTTTCTTGCACTATAACTAACGGCAGTTTTCTAGTATAATTTGTGCCTTACAAAGTCTGAAATCACTTTGTTAAGGACAGGCATTAAGCATAAAAACAAATTAATCCCCTTATCTGCATCATGTCATTGACAATCCTCGATACAATAAATTGAATGACACTTAAATCCATAGAATTATTATTATTTTTTTTTTTTAAAATACATAGTATTACTTTATGCTTTTGAACCTTCTTAATATGAAGGTATGGCAGAAAACTGAACGTTGTAAAGACAACAGGCAGGTTATCTGATTTTAAAAGATTTAATCACAGACAGCTAATTATTTGAGTCATGACAGGTTTCCAAAGAAAAAAAATAAAACTATTTTACTTTTATGTCATTACGATTGTATGCTGACATACCTAAAAAGGTAAAGGCGGTTGAGGGAAGGGAAAGA
>BLXT01003133.1:39244-53313 GCA_019648995.1 Plakobranchus ocellatus
ATCAAATGGCGTGATTTGTTTTAGGAGAAAGCAGAAAAAGAGAGAGGAGTCCTTCTGAAAAATACCCCCGAATCTCGTTGCCGTTCCCCTTCCCCTCGCTCTGAATAAAGCTCCCCTAAACTGTTATGACTGCCTGCCGACCCCGATTTATTTTTTCTTCTGTGTCCGAGCATATCAAATTTGTCATTCCAATAAGTCAAGTTATACGACGACAAAAAATCATTTGATTCTAACCGATTGTTTAGAATAGAGAGATAAATATTTCATTGTAAAGTTTGAAGGCTTTTTTTGTTTGAAGATTGCAGCTTTTTTATTTGTAAAATTTGTATATATATACATATATGTTTTGTTTGGTTTTTTTAATTTTTTTTTTCTGTCCACAAGATTCAGAAACTTCTGCTGAGTGACCACACTTCAAGAGCACTGAACCACCTTTTCATCATCTTGCTGGTTGTCCAGATTCACTGCCCATAAGAAGAACTGACTATACGTATCTTTTCAAAACCTGAATTTTTCTGTTTAAAACACAAACTTCATTTTAAAGAAACGTCCTTTTTCATGTCGATTCGCAATTTGCAATAGTTGTTGCTGATATGACTGAAAATCTAAGATATTTAGAAATTTTTCCCTGTTTTACTTTTTACTATGGTGCTCAGACAGGCGGGGGCGACAAAGTCTGGGATCACCTAGTACTGGACAATAAACAGATTTCTTCAAGCCTACCAAGCGAACATTACATTTTGACGTAGAACATTTGGTAGAATATCTGAAAATAGTTTTTGTTCTTTGGAAAAGGGGGAGGAGGGCCATTTTATTTTAGGTTTTGCATCTAAATTACTATTTTAATTGTGCGCCTTTCTTTTGAATATTCAGTCTGCCTTTCATTTGGCTCTCTTTTTTAGATTTTAAAGTAGGTTCCCTTTATTGTCAGCATGTGGATGGTGTCTTTAAAATCAAATTTCTTTACAAATTCCACAATATTATTGCTACGGTATTTAATTTATAAATACTTATCCGCCGTCTTCTCTATGGCATAGTACAACTCTAATTAAATCTTATGCTCCTAAATTGTTTTGCCTTTTACGTCCCTCCTTTTAAGAAAATTATAGAGCTCAAATCTTTTTCATTGAAAAAATATTTTAAACACTTCATTTTCGATCGATTATAATTTTATTATTAGATAATAATTAATATCATTAATTATCTTCTTTTTTACGGCCCAACAGCATAACACTTTATTGATGGGCCTATGGTTGAATAAATAATGGATGATCTAAGCTCTGTTTTGTGCGCTGTACTTTCTACTGAGATTTGACACCTATCTGGGGTATGGTTTACAATTACCATTATTTTTGCCTAAATGTGGTCTATCGGGAATTGTATCTATGTCTACTTTCGACTTGTATGTAATTGCCCTGGAATTACTTTTTTTTAGGTTGCTAACAACGTTTACTACATTAAAACGTTTTAGTTATCGGTGTTTGATTTCCTTTTGTTTTTCGGGTATCTATTTTTAATCACATCATTTCAAGAATTATAAAATCCAATAAAAATTTCAGTTATCTAAAACTGTTATTTCATATCAATTATTAATCAATGGTTAATGCTTATCAAATTTTGTTTTGCCTCTAACATTCTTTATACAATATTAATTGTTTTAAGTCTGTTTACCTCTGCTTATATTATGACTAAGTTCAAATCTGAGACATATCAACAAGGAACGTTCTTTTGCGTTTGGATCATGCGCTTCATTATTCATACACGTTAAAAGTAAAAAAAAAAATCAATTAAAAACTAATATGCGTCTTTGCTAATCAATTTGTATTATTTAATAATATGACCTCTGCTTATTTTTCCTCTTCGCTGAACTAACACTGTTAAATCATTTTACAGCATAAAAAATTGTTATTATTATTTTTATGTTTTGAATAATTCAGATGAACTAGTAAGTGCCACTAGTTTGTACACCGAACTTTTACCTTAAATTGTGCATGTGCTACTGATTTTCATACAAGCATGCATTTTGCAATGCGGGTACATTTTCCACACAACCATGATGAAAAAAACAAAAACAAAAAAAAAAAAAAAGAACAAAAGTAAAGCGATAAACTATTCAATTAAAAATTATTGTTTAATTGTGATTATACATGAGCATTCGAATGCAGCTGTACACATCAAGTTTTTCGTTTTTTTTTTTTTTTTTCTCTTCGTTGAATTGTTGTCACAACTGAGTTTATTCTAATGTCATCATCATTGAAACGTCCCTATATTATTTCAGAAATAACAGCACCCAATAATACTATATAGGTATGGTTAAAGTTACAAATCAGTTTTACCATTATGAAAGCTTGTGAAAAAAAATAGAAACACTACATTAATTTCTTCCCATGTCTTAAAATGATCGAAAAATACAAAGATATGCAATTATTGTGGTATCGAATAACTATACTATATAACTTGGAGCAAAACCTCAAGAAATCTGTCCATGAAATGGATGCGATGTTGGCAATTATGATGAAGAAGCCCCAATAGAATATAACAGGTCGAATTGCAGTTACATGAATTGAAATGTGAACCCTAGATTCAAAAGTTAAAAATAATCCTTTGTATAATTATTTACAGATAAGTCTATAAACAAAGAAATCAAACAATTGCTACCATACAGACATTTTGTCAATAACTATTATCATTAACTTTGAATTTACAGAAGATAATTTTTTAAAAAGTTATTAAGCTCCAAATAGATTCCCGTCACCCATTCTCCAAAAGGTTATGCATAAGAAGATATCCTGTAATCAACTATGATTCTGCTCATTTTTATATTCCCTATTCCAAATTTTTCATCATGATTTAAATCCAAACACCAAATGCATGCATGTTCAATTTTAGAAAACCGAAATGCACTATAAAATATCAAGTTGAGAGCTTACTAGAGATAAGAAAAATCTAAAGCAATCTCTAAAAACTGACATAATGGATAAAATAAACAGCTTTTTTTTGTTTTTCGAAAAGGCTTCAAATCTTTTAACCACGGTCTTGCCTAAGCTACTTTGAATTTTGTGAGAAAAAGAAAGAAGATAGGAGTTTGAAAAAAATAATATGATGGTAAACATGTTCACTGGGGCTGATCTTTATGGCTGTAACCTTGTTCATGCGCAACGTTCTATAGGAATGGATGGGGGAAATTCACCTGGCTTTGTTCTGATTAAAGAGGCCCTTTTTGACTTGTCCTTGGTTGAATATTATTCTGTAAAAACGGCAAAATTAATATCAAGGTTTTCACTTCTCTTCGCGAAGACTTTATAAAGGAATCCTTTTGAAATTCATTCAGCCATAAAATATTTAGAAAGAGGTCTGTCGGTAAAATCCAGCGAGAGCTTGCCGGTTTATTCTTTCCTAACATAATGAAGTGTCTAATTTAAATGAACTCTCTCAAAAGGTTTTTCTAAAGATGAAATTACTTCCTTGTTATTTCAGAAGCGCGGGAGAGAAATGTAGCAGGCTTTAAGCTTACCAAAGAGAGGTTGAATATCCAGGAACGTTTATAAGATATGGGAACCTCTTGTATGTGTCAGGGATGTAGAAGCAAAAACTTTGAACACACTTGCCTCGAAATAAAGAGAGTATAGCACTATTTTTTTTTTAAACAGATGCTTCAAACTGAAAGTCAATGTAGCGAAAAAAACTCAAAAGAAATAATTTAACAGAAAGATACAATAGATAACTTTGGTGATAGGAGATTTCTTGAAACTTGGAGACATTAATGTTGTTTTCAGCTCTAGGAAATTTATGAAAGCTATCGCTGGATTTTAAGTCACTGGTACCAAAACTTCTCAAACTGTACGGAAGAAAATGAACAGCCATATACCTTGACAATCTTTCAGGCTATACGAAAATTGCAGCACAGTCTTCTTACTAAGTCAATAAATATTAGCAATTACATGGTGTTTAATGTGTATCGGTAACAGACTTTAACTTTAACTGAGGCATGGCCTAAAAGCTGAGATCACCCTGTTGTGGATTAGCTATATGACAAAAACCAAACCAAGCCAATTGGCAAATGTTCAAAACATGAATGATGATGTTTTGAGGAGTTGTATGAGAGCGGTGGCTCATCTGGTTGGGCAATTATACCACATGAGAGGTCCCAGTTTTATACCCCAGTCCTGGCCGAGGCTTTTTTTTTAAATTCCTCCCTTCTACCCCTTCAGCGCTAAAAAGATAGCTAGGTTTCTTAGGACCCGCCGAAAGTAAAGGCAATGGGGAAAGCAATGGCAATGCCATATGCCTAGAACAATCAGGATCTTACTGCTGGTGTCCCGATGCTTGGAACAAGTATGGTACTCACATTACTTTATCTTTGCTGCACAGATAATGAGCCACACGCCTTATTTTGCTTTCTATTTCATTTCCCTAAAATCTGCAGGAGCATCTCTGTCGCAGTCTCAGGTTCAAGCCCTTCACCGCCGTCCTGGCCAGGCACAGGTCTCAAAGTCTGGCAACATGAACAGATAACAGAAGTGACTGTATCTGAGCCAGGTTCTGTTACTAATACCCTCCCCTCTTCATCCAAACACACACAGGATTCATTCTTACATAACCTGGACAAAGGCATATGTGTCTTGGAAAGTGAAAGAATTTTTAGCCGATGATGCCCATACTCTTGTTTATTTTTAATAACCGTGAGGATTACAGCGAAACATATGTTAAGATTATTGCATTCAATATATTTTTATAGATGCCAAGCAGATATTTTTCTTCTCCGGCAAAAGAAAACCACGTTTTATATCATCTCACATCACAACAGGTAGGCATCCAGGATATACTTCAAATTATGTGGTTTAATGCTAACATAATTTCTATGTCTGTTCTCTGTACAATCTTAATCGGATGGCATCCATATCCATTTGATGTAACAACGACAAAAGTATATATATATATATATATATATATATATTTATATATATATATATATATATATATATATATATATATATATATATATATATATATATATATATATATATATATATACATAATTAGTAAGATTTATTATTGTTTTTCTTTTCATTCATTAAGGCAAAGAACATAGAAAATGCTTGTGAGGGAAGACAGAAGAAGAAAGGAGACGGAGAAAACTGAGATAATAGCTATCGTGATAAAATTAAACATAAAAATAGAAATGTGCTTGTTACAAGAAAAGTTATAAACATGTTATGCGTTTACTATTAGAATAACTTTAAGAGTTAATCATAGAGGAAAAAAAAATATTTATATTAAAAAAAAAACGTCTTCGAAACCTATATACAAATATCAACACGCTTGAACGAAAACCACGAAAGCTTTGATATCATGCATATTATTTGTCTGTTCATTATCGCTAAACTACTCCAAAGAAAAATTTTAGAGTACTGATACCAATGTCACTAATTTTTCTCTCCCTCTCCCCCCATTTCCTCTTTTCTTTTATTACACTCACTTATACACAGACACACAATATGCACCCAAATACATAGTATTAAGTATTTGTTTCATTTTTTATCGAACAGTCACGACTACTTATTTTACCGTTAAGCGATTTACTCAGTAATCTGCCTGGCCAGTAGTTGTCCTGTTCTCAGCGGTCCAGTCATTTAGCTTTTAAGTGCTGATTGATATAGCCATGTCATATGGGTTAACAAGATTTGAAGAAAGTGAATCTGATTGGTCAAAGTTTACATCACCATCACTTTCACTTATGCAGTCAGCAGCTTTGTCTTCATCCACATCTTTTGTTTGGAACGTTGAAGAGGATTTTTCAGTTTTCAAACTTGAGTCTTTGGCTTTTACCGAGTTTACTTTCATTGCTGTAGTGTACCCTTTCGAATCTCTACACATTTCTGTGTCTTCGCTCTCTCCATCTATTTTCTTCTGCGTGGCTTCTCCAACTTCCCCCTCTTGCTTGATCCCTTCCTCTGCTTCAGCCGAATGAGTAGAGGTATTGTAGGTCTCCAGGAAACTGTCTGTAACACCTGGTTCTCGCTTTGATCTGCTTGTGTCAAACCTGTTATACCCGCCATCGTCCTCAGCATCATCTGGGGTATGATTGACTGACAATGTACTTTGATGAGTAGCAGCACTGTTTGGAGAATCTGCGTCGCCTGCCATAAAATACTCAGACCTTGTATGATTTCCATTGTCTCTATTCCCATTATCAGCAGGTTTTATGGCATGGCCGTTGAGAACAGGGACTGCGCCATTTTTACCCACTTTAATTGACGGCTTTGTGTCATAGAGCCTCTCGTCTTCAATAACCATGTATTCATCCTCTAGGTCCATGTACTCGGCTGTTTCACCGTCGATGGCATTAGCCCGTGGACTCTCATAGGCCTGAGAAGCAGGTGTTGGGGTATTGCAGGAGTTTTGTGGAGACAACCCGTTAGCGTTGCTTGGAGTGTAGTTGTTCTGTATAACTCGAGAGTTCTGCATGCTTGGCATCTGTCCTTTTTTTATCACGCGGAATTTCTTTCGAAATATTAAGAGAGAGATAATTGCTATTATAATTATGATGGCAAGGATGCTCCAACCAACTGCTGCAACAATGATGGCTGTATTGTTGCTTTTGTCATCGTTATTGTTAGGATTGTATGTTCCAGCAGTACTAGACGAGAGAAAAATGTCCGTTGATCTGGAAACAGTTTCAGCGGTACTAGACAAGAGCAAAGTGTCCATTGATGTGGACACGATGCTATCGTCTCGTGGTGGTGGATCCCAGCATGTTCCATGTTGAAACATCGTGTTTTGTGTAAAGTTTCTAAAGCTCACACTGTAGCCAGACCATGCGATGTTGAAACATTTTGAGTCACATTTTTTTTTATTGAAATTGACATGAGTAAGAAGACAATTTTCTTGAGCTGTGCATCTCTCGTAAGAATCCCTCAGTCTTACGCAAGCAAGTTTATCATAATCTGTGAAGCCTCCCGGGCTACACAAGAATGTAATATTCCCATAAAGATCAGATGATTCTGTCTTATCATCGGGTCTTGCCACTTCGTAAAAATATTTACCGGGTTTGCTATTTGTATCATATTCTAAGATGCATGCAGAGACTGCATCATTGCACAGGCATTCTTGAAACCTGGGAACATAAGTAAAAATTCATGTAGAAATCGTTGGGGAAAATTGAAACAACGCGTTGTGAAACTATAGAAAGGTTGCAAACTTGATCGATGTATGGCAAGAAGATCATCTCTTACTTTTGCAGGCTGGAAAAAAATGATATAAGCAAGGAAAAGAATTATTTTAATACTGATCCTTACGTTGAGTCAAAACTGAGATCGAAAAAAGTGGGTACCTATAGGCATTTACATGTGTCAATGGACAACACACTCGAATGTAAGACACATTCACGCTATGACAGTCATAAAAAAAAAATGTTTCTATATTTTAATCAAATTTCTTTTACATTCTAAGGGGCATCTTTGTCGTTTTGTACCGAAAATGGCATAACATGGAACTTTGTTTATATCTGCCTAAAGCAGGAAATGATTGTAGAAAAAATGTAATGAAGGGTTTTAGATAACATCAGTTTGAGATGGTTTGTGCAGCAGAATTCGCGAACTAAATATAAACTGAGCCAAAAGAAAGTCATTTTTTTCTTTCAATCCAAAACTCTCAACCATTAGAAAGTTAAAGAAAAAAAAAATCCCTCAGAGATACCCTTTAAGAAGTTCATGGCCCTAATTGTATTTTTTTATCTTTTATTTATTTATTGTTTTCTTTTTCTTAGCACCATTTTTTTAAATCAAGATTTTGGTAGATATATGTTAACCTACGTGATGCATATGCAGTGCGACTTTTACCTTACAACACACAGAAAAACCATGTAAGATTAAATATGTTAAAGGATGCTTTCAAAATTTCCTCAGCAGAATTTAGGTTCGTCAGCAAAACCTAATGCTAATATACATAGGCGCAAACACACTTTCTTTCTATGTGTAGGATTTTTTTTTTGTTTAAAGCCATTACCTCAATTTTGAAACTGGAAAAAAAATGCCACACAAAGATTGAGTTCATACCAGACTTGCTTTCTGGCACTTATGTTAACTTATGTTTTCTACACCGCGTGTGCTGTACAGTGTAAAAGTTGCGATTTTTATTTTTTGTAAGCTATTATACAGCAATATGAACTTTTTTTTAAAACTCTCTGTTGCCTGGCCATGGATACTCTCTTTTCTTTTTAAAATCAAGATGCTTTAATTTCAAATTCTTGGTCGTATCTTGTTATCTTGTATAAAGCAGCTTTAATATTATTTGTCTCGGTGAAACAATAAACACTTAATTTTAGCTTTAACTTTAGTCTAGGATCAACTGTATGCAGAAGTGGACCACGAAGCCAATAAAGACAAGGGTCTCTATTTTTTCAGTCTCGTTATCGTAATTACGGCTCAGTTGAAATATTATTTTTAGTATTTAAATTACTTCAAAATGTACGTAATGAGCATTTCTCTTGGTCTTGTGTAACTCATACCTTGTCATTGAAGTCTATGTAGTGTTTAGGTAAGAAGAGCGTGCGCCCTGTCTAAAACAGTGGTTATAACCTGTAGGAACTTTTCATCTGCATTATCATGCTTAGATAGGGATCCAAGCCATCTGCAGACAAGTCTGAGTTTCATCGGGAGCTTGCCTGTTTTCCCTACTTCTTTCTTTTGTCAAAAGGCTACTGAATTAAACATTTTCACTTTACGAATAATTGAATGATTGAAACTGTCCTCATCATTTAGGTAGGCATTGAAATGAATAATTATCATAACCGTTCTGGCTACTGTAGGGGATTCTCACTCTTTTTAGGCATCAAGAAAGTGGATGAGCTCTGTTTAAAAAAATATGGATATTGAGATAAAGTCACGATGGCCTATCCAGGCTTTTTAGCCATGCTGTTGTCTTTGACTTCCAGAAAAAATCTGGAAAGCGATAGCTTTAAAAAGTTGTGAAAATGCAACTGCTGAAGATCTTTGCCAATTTTAATAATGCAGTTAAAGGTTCACGAGCAGAATATTCTTTTACCAAATCGATGCCTCATGTCCCCATTAAAAATCAGAAACCTGTGAGAACTTGATTTTTTACGGATTTTTCTCATAATTTCCTAGAAAGTTATAAAAATGGGTCCATTAAAGGGATTTGTAAGTGCAGATCACACGTGGGTTAATTCCTGTGATCCGGAGACTAAATAGGAGTCAAGCAAATATAAGAGATGTGATTATCCTCGTCCATAGAAATCAGACTGTAAAGAAAAAGATTAAAAGATATGAGTTTGATTTTCTCGGACTCCAAAAGTGCTACTTTCCTAAGGCGTCTCGAATGTTTTTCCTATTCCCTGGTTCTATGAAATAGGTCTCCAAGAAGCTTTGAGGTTTTTTGGCCAAAAAAGGGACTTTTTCTTCTGCGGTTTTTTCTCGCAACAACAAAAACCCTCCTGTATCAAGGTGATGAGACTTTCTAATAGTAACATTAAGATGAAAAAGAACTTCTCTTTTCTGTAGTTTTATGGTCAAGCAACCACAGAATTCACTAAATTTAATGTCTTTAAAATTGTTCTCTGTCCTACATAAATATCTGGGTTGCAAATTGCTTGATATAAACACATATATTATGGTCTCCTCAATGGAATTATCTTTTAAAGTCAAACATACCTTTCATAAATTTCACAAAATGCCAAGTTAGACTTTAGCATAATAAAAACAGACAACTAGAGATCTAAAGGCAAAGGAAACATCTCCTCCTATTCATAATAGACACAGTTGTAGAGTTTGAGATAAGAATTGGCGTAAACCCTTTTACATACAATGCGGCAAACGAACAGAAACCTACCTGATCATATTTTTGTTGCGAAACACCAGAGTGTAGAAATTGTCAAACACGATCTCTGCATATTGTGCATAGAGACCAGGCATCCACAGAGTTATCAAGAATAGCGCACAGAATAGGCCCGGGCTAACTGCCTTAGTAACCGACATTTGGAAAAGTATCATTTTGATCTAAATGAATGAGAAAAAAAAGGTATTTATATAAAACACAATGGGTTCTGTAATTATCGCCTCCCCACACATTAATACCCACAAGATATGAGCCTTAAAAGATGTTAAATAAGAGAAAACTAATTTCAAGAGTCCAAACTCCACTCAACGTTCAAAGAGTAGCTAGGTTTTATTCACATCCTACTTATGAATCGTCTCAAAGAAAACCAATTGCAAGCCACAATTCTCAATATAAATATTGAATTTTAAATACAATCTGTAATAAATACTACATTCCAGCAAAATCTGAAAAAAAAAAAAGGATCTTCAACCTAGCATTGTAAAAAAATTAATATCCTACGCTTAAAAAATAAAATAGTCTTTATGGTCAGTCTCTATATATACTCATAATTCATACAAACGATTATTGAATGATTACATAGTTTTTGCCTGAGAACTAAGAAACAGATTTACCACCTGATCTATGATCGTTGAGCTTATCTCAATAGTGCCAGAGAATGTCTTGATTTCGTTAAAAGCACTTTTTCATTAATTAATGTCTTATTATCATCAGTTTGATTTAAAACAAACGCACATATCATGAACCATATGTAATTAAAGCGCACATAGTGTAACTATACTTACCTTTCAAATGTATCGTCTTTAACAAATAATACAGTTACTATTTCTATGGTTAAAGCGCACAGTTTACAGTATCGTCACACGCACAGTAATTTCACGCGGAAATATGCTTTAAACGCCCATAACAAAAACATAAACTTTCCTCATCACAGCAAGCTTCGCAAGCAATAAGCTCAAATGACAGTGTTTAGCCTGTGACGGAACTTTCCCTTTCTTCCTTGTTGAAAGTGGGTAGCATTTTTTGACCGATAAAAATGTTATCCTGACGTTAAGTTTGTTCATGTCATACTTTGATGAAACAGGTCGGCACACATACAAACACATACTGTACACACATGCACACATGCATTGAGGAACATAAAGATAAGATATGAATTAGGAGAAAATCAGCCATCCATAAATACCGAGCCGCACTCATTGAAAACTAACGAAAAGAAATATGAGGATGATGTGCAACGTTTCCTGCCTTCATTATGCAAGTGTTATAGGCACACAAAAAGGTTCTCAAAATATGAAGAAAGTGACATTCAGCATTTCTCTTTCTTTTGTTGATAGAGGCTACCGATGCTACAAGAGTTAAAATTAGCCCTTCATGTGTTGATGTTTAGATGTAAGTATACCTTAATTAATGGAGCTACAATAATTCACTTTAAGTTTCATACACTTAAAAATATCATGGATGCAAAACAAAAAAAAAAAAAAAAAGGCGAATGAATTGGTACTCAAAGAGGATAATCTTGAGCGATCACAAATTAAAACCTTTAAACGGAGGCAACTACACTCTTTCGGATCATATAATGCTAACACAAGGGTTTCAAACGCTTACGGGGCGCTTCGACTGCGCGTGCACTGAACATTTCAACGTAGACTTGCATGCAAATGAAGCAGTTTAAGCCAGAGACGGGCATCGTTTGCCTGACTGCGCGATTTTCCTGCATGCTCGCTTTTTAGCCAGGAACACAGCGGGGCTTACACTAAAGGGGCCTGCGGGGTGAGAGTGAAAAGGTTCCATCTGATAAGGGATAAAGAATACGCGTAAACTCTTCTGACTCTAGACTAAGCCGACTTGCTCTAGCAGTGTTTTTCATTGTTCTCGCCGCCTTCTTGACAACAGAGCTAACTGCCATTCTTTTGAAGTACCAGTAGATATCTGTTCTAAAAATAAAATTTAAATGTTTTTTTTTTTATCTTAATTGATCTGCCCACATCTGCAATTTCTAAAAATTTAAGTATTGCGATCTAGTGAATTGATTTATTTCATTTGTGTTGCAAATTTGCAGCTACGGTGTTTATTGCAAAAGTGAAAAAAATAAAAACAAACTTCTAATTGATAAGCCTAGAATGTAGATCCAGAATCTAAACTAGATCTGATCTAGACTTAGACCTCAAGTTTTCTACATGCCGAATGCAATGCAACAGATTTTTAAATATCAAAGATATACTTTTTGTCCTCTCTTTGTCAGTACATTTTCGGCCCTTTTTTTTTTTTTTTTTATTAATTTCTCCCTCAATTGGTAAGATGCTGGTGGTGTCATAATGGAAACATTTTATAACCTTTTAAAGGACGTTGTTTTTTCTATGAAATTTGAAAGGAAAGGCCTAAATTATTTTGCTTTTTCAATGCTTTAGACATACATCCAAGACTGTACAACTAGCTCTAGATGTAGAAGCTTTTTACAGCTATACTCTTATGATTAGTACATTGAGTTGATCACTAGTGTTCGAATAAAGGCTATGTAGGTAAAACTTTTGCAATTTAAATCTCCTAGAAAATTTTAGATACATCTTCTAGTGGATATTCAATACAATATTCATTTCTCATGAGAAAACATTTACATTAATTATTATAATTTGTGCTCTCTTCAGTCCATTTATAAAAATATATATTAATGAATGCAAGATTTTTACAACGCACAAATAAAAACAAATGAATAAATACAAGTTGTTTTTTTTTTAACGCGTCTACATGTAGATCTGTGCTGAAATCATTTCATAAAAGCCACTGCAGTTGCAGAGAAGAAAAATTCCTGATAAGTACATGCATTTTATATGCTAAACAATGAACAAGATGTTTATGAGCATTATAATAATAATTATTATTATTATTATTATTATTATTATTATTATTATTATTATTATTATTATTATTATTATTATTATTATTGTTATTATATTATTAGTAGTGTATTTTTAGTAGTAGTAGTAGTAGTAGTAATAGTAGTATAGTGGATATTAAAGACAAAGTGTTACGTATAGTTTATACATTAAATGATTTGGGCTACATTCCATGTATGGCATTAATGGCATAAAGTGAATAAAAATCAATTAATACAGTTTTATTAACGCGCACTTTAGCAGTAGGCCTATAAATTGAAAATAAAATTAATAATTATCATGCCTGCAATAAATTTAATAGAGCGAAAGAACCACAAAGAGTACAAAGCTCATTCTGGAATTTCAAAGATGCTAGGCAAAAGAATTGTAAATAAAAATGAAGATGTTTATATTAACAGTGAGTTGCATAAATTATATAGTAACAAGATAGGGGCCTCAGTTGAACATGTAAACATAAATCTAGTTACAGCAAGGTCATGGTCGTAAAGACATTATCGCGTCTTCTTTACTATATATATATATATATATATATATATATATATATATATATATATATATATAATATATATATATATTATATATATATATATATATATATATATATAGTGTGTGTGTGTATATAAGCTTTTAAAATGCAGGTATTTCAGATTTTGCCAACAGCCAGTTATCTCGACTGATACTTAGTTCTAAGAAAAGTTAAACTGGTCCTGACAAAATACGTTGACACATGCAGGGTTTAGTAATATGATCTACACAGCGATCTGTCCTCCGCTCTTTCAAATATTTGAATGAAGTGTGTGTAAGTTCAACATCTAATGAGGCTAACTTGTATACAACACCACTTATCTCTGTTGATAGATTATGTCTGTGTTTGTCTCATGATTGACTTAATGTCATCCTCCCGATTGGTTATGTTGATGGCACATAAATCAATAGTAGCGCAAAATTGTCAGCTCATTGTTATGATTATTGGATTCACATTTGCATGAAGAAGTTATTTACAATTCAATGAATTACGACATTATCTCTGTCTCCATTTGATTTATGTATTTATTTATTTTTTATTTGTGTGTGTGTGTGGTTTTTTTTTTTATCTAACCTTAGAAAAATTCATAGGTAATAAACATGAACATTTTTTCGGTTCAGAATCACAGTCTATCGTCGGCATCCGGGATAAGAGAGTAAATAACTTTAGATCCTATGTTGTGTATGGACCATTAAAATAACACAACTATGTTAGAAAAAAATTGCACCCTAGCAAGGATAGGGCATGTCTTCAGACAAAAACCGTCGCCTTTCTTTGTAAGTTGTAAGGCA
>BLXT01003136.1:138405-154597 GCA_019648995.1 Plakobranchus ocellatus
CTTTATAAGGCATTTAAATTGTTTATGAAAGCTTGAACAGAGGTTTCGCAATCCAAACAACAAATGAACTTACATTTTTACCTGTACCGACAGCAAGAACCAAACAATATATATAAAAACAACATAAAATATTTATAATACATAGAGCATCCGGTTGGCAAAAAGTTTAATACTAATGACAAGTACAGAAAGAAATGTTGGCTAACTATAAAAGAAATGAAACAAATATTATAATATCCTATTTGTGTGCCTTTTCTTTTTAAGAGATCTCATATATATATATGGTTATAAAATATTCCTTGATGATATTGCCATCGTTTTGTCTAGTACTGATTATTCCTGTCTATTGTTGATAGAGCATATTTTACTCTTCTCTCTCTTCCCGGTTTGATTGTGTGTGTCATGATCCACATTGCCCCCTTAACCATTTACTTAGTCTATCACTTGGAGTCAAATCATTTCATACTTAAAGCCCAAAGGTTTAAAATAAAAAGAAAAGAAAATGAAAATGCACAATGCCCTTGAGGACACTGTGAGTTGCCCTTCCCTCTCCCCGTTTGCATTTTGTGCATGAATATTTCCCTCTCAAAGCAAACATCGGCTTGGAATGTTTTGCTCACAGTTTTACTTACCTGATCCTGGTGGCGGCGTCGTTGGCACAGTGGTTAGCGAGTCCGCCCTGAGATCTGCAGAGACCCTTCTGTGACGGGTTCGAGCCCCGCCACCAGCGCCCTGGCCTGACGGTGGGCCTGAAAGCCTGAGATCACCTTGTTGTGGACTGGCTATATACAAAAACAAACCCTGATCCTGGCCTCTTTCATTGATGGTAAAATGCTTGCGCTTCTTTATTATTTAGATTTTGTTTAATCAGGCAATAGAACAAAGAGTGCTGGGAGTCTATGGTATATGGCTACTATTTTCTAAGAGCTTTTTTTATGGGCTGCATACACATAGACTTACTGTGTTACTTTAGGATAGGGAAAGCCATGAATTTGCCTACTCATTGTTCCGTATCTAAATAACTTTCCAACTTCTTGCTACCACTTGTCTGCTACTTTGTGGCTTCTAATCAAGCTTTGTGAATCAACCTACTTAACTGTACATTTTAATTGGCATAAGCTGAAAAGTGTTTTCCGTGTTAAAAAAAAAGAAAAAAAAAGTATTTTTCTTCACTTTACTTGTTACTGACTTATAACTTACAGATCATACGTATTCTGTAAGCTTCTTACTTCAATTGGGGGTGTCGGTGGCACAGTGGTTAGCGAGTTCGCCCTGAGATCTGCAGCGACTCTTCTGACGCGGGTTCGAGAACCCACTACTGGCGCCCTTGCCTGACGGAGGGCCTAAAAGCCTGAGATCACCTTGTTGTGGACAGGCTGTATACAAAAAACATCTTACTTCAATTGAATGAGGTATGAACTAGCGATCTATTTATCGTCTTTTGTTGTTGTCTGAAGATATTGGTCAAATTCATTTATAATTGTGTAATCGATATTGAACTAACTAGCGTAAATATGTTATCGACCTTTCGACTAACTGGTGCGGACGTCATGGCGTAATCAGGAGATAGGCTTAGTGACTAGCACTACCGTAATAGTCCAATCAACGTACCACTAACTAACAATGCAGCGATTATCATTAATATAGAGTTACTAATTGATATTGTTTTCATTAGCTTAGAAATGTTATTTTTCAGATTTTTCTCCCAGGTTTTTATGTTGGTCTACTATCATCTTATTTATACGGTTATTACAAAGAGAACTTCTATTGTAGATGCATCATATTTTAAGGATTAGTTTGATAATTTTCCTTAGCTTGTATTTATTTTATCTCAACAGCATTCGAGGCTCCATTTCGCCCCTTGAAATTTGGACTTCCTCGCTGCCAGCAGAGAGCGCTGTGGATTAGCGGGCAAAAGGCACAGAGGTACTTTGACCCCGTCTCTCCGACAATGCAAGGGAACTCACCGACAAAATTTCACAGCTCGGGAGAGGCGGATCCGATTTCGCTCCCCTGTTTATTCAGTCCTGTGAGAGTGAGAATAGTGAAAGAGAACAAGGAGAGAGAAACTGTGAGCCTGGGCTAGGACTGACATGAGAAAGAGAGACGGGGTCCACAGATTGCCCAGCTCAGTCAGAGATTCCTCGATACAACTCCTACCCCCTAAAAAATGTATCATTTTAGGCCCTAAAGAATGACAGCAGTTCTATAATTTTCTAAAAGTCCTAATTAAAAAAAAAAAAGAAACATTGCATTAAAAGCAAACGCAGTTTTTTTTCTAAGTTTTACAGTAAGAGGTCATCTTTACAATATACCGGTTTGTAATATTCCCCGTTTCGAAATTTGTCATATTTTCTCTTACTGTTACCTCAAGTAAAGTATAATACGCTGATGCAATAAGACGCCCTGACACATACATTAACCTGAGCTAAGCACCAACTCACAAGGTCTGCTGAAAGCTGTTTGATAAAATTCGGCGATATGGGAAAACACAAGTTCATCTTGCCGATTCTGTGTTCACAGTGGCAAGGAAAGGGACCAAGTGGCACAAAGCATCTTTCATCCGACGAACGATGAACGATGAAGGAAGCTTCCATATTGGCTTATGAAGTTTCTCAAGGAAGTTTTGTCCTCAAAGGGACTTGATACTGATAATGCAAGTAATGAAGTTTCTCATAGCAAAAATGCTGAAAGAAACTTTGAACAAAATGATTCGATTTCTTCACGTATCTTTCACAGCCTCCATGATCTCTTTCCAAAAAAAAAAAAAACCTTTACAAAGGTACAATCAGGTCTGAACAAAGAAAAAATAGCTGCTAAATAAAATTAAGCTACATCTGTAGATTTTCTTAAAAATATCTAAATGCCATAATCATATTGATGGTGAAGCAAGACCGTTACAAGGGATTTGAAATCTTACGAATAATTTTAAGTGTTCATATTATGCAAGGAGGCCGTGCTAAGAAAAGACATTTTATTTTATTTTATTTTTTTTTAAGACTGCCATCAAAACTAAAGAGAAGAGAAGTTAGCAGCGAAAGGAAATGATTTGCGTATATTCATGAAGAAGATTCACCATGTACATATAACCGCCTGTTTTATAACTATACAGTGTAATTGGTCTCCCGTGTTCACGTTGTAGATTTAGCTGTACAAACGTTCGCGGCTTTTTGCCCTGCGGTGGGAGGCCAGTTGTCCGAATAGCGGCAATCGGAATTTTGTTGGGCCTAATTGTCAGAAGCTTTATGACAACTGAAAAATTTTAATATGCTATTAGATTTTCTTATTACTCTATTTTATGAAGAAACGTGATTATTTTCGAATGTGCTTCAAAGGAAACTTTGAACATTGAAGATAATGTATTTGTTTATTTTCTTTACACTTTTGTGAGAGAGGCATGCAGTAAAGGACAAAATAGGCAAGTCTTGCCGGCGAGTAAAAAAAAAATATGGCTTTGAAATATAAAATCTGTAAGTTCTGTGATTTTCAAAGTTAGTTCTATTGCCTCCATCGTTTATCATTGATGAAACTTTCTTATGTTGAAAATGATTTTATTTAAAAAGAAATTGTAAATGAAACAAAGGTTTCCTATTATTTATAGATGAAAAACAAGTTGGACGTGTTCGCTTTAGTGATGAGTTGAAACTTTGTGTTGTACAATAGTGGATGTAAGAATTGTGCGTGAGTGAGATTATTGCGGCAGATTTGCTCATCGTCTCCAACTCTAAACCCGCAATGTGTCGTCCTTGTCTCAAGAAGGTTGGGTGGGATGTGAATAAAACAATACCCCAAACTACCGCAGTTCCATCTCCTCACTAAAAATGTTCTGGCTTATATCCTGTGATATGTAGGTGTTTTCTATGATTGGTAACGCTATGCTAATGTTTTTTTCTTTGTTTTACCGTTGTGTTCGATGGCGTTAATTGTTCTGTTGTTTTTTTTTTATATTGCTCTGGTTTGCTATATACCCTGTAATTGATCTGTTAGATGTTAGGTTGAAGACATTCCAAGATAAGATGGATTGGGGCAGATTACCATAAACCAAGGCAGAAAAACTTTAATTTACTCGGGGTGAAATACACATGAAAGAGATGTTGGTATCTCATTTGATGCAATAGCAGTTAAAAAAACTCTCGGGAGTTGGTGTCAAATTTCAGCCACTGTAGTTGCAGCTAAACTGGTTGCCAAATAAATTAAATCTAGGAATTATTATGCACCAAGATCTGATAGTGAAGATGTAGAGTAGAAGTAGGAAAATTTTATGAAGAATAGAAAGCACAAGGGATGTCTAAAATCCCAGAACATCATAATGATAATGGGAGATTTCAATAAAAAAGTTGGGGATAAAAGATTAGAAGAGGTTGTTGAGCCCAATGACATAGGGACTGCAAGTGGGCGTGAATGAGCGTGCGACGGAGCTAACTGAATGGTGCCAATCAATGATTTTAGCGCCATCAATTATTGATATCGAAACCACCCGAAATATCTTGGCAACATAAAAATATCAGACGTTAAATCCACAAGAGAAATAAGTAAAGGAATAGCCATGACCTAAGATACATTCTAAAAGATAAAACTAATACTAGCAAACATTGGCATAAATATTGAAACAAAAACAAGGGTAATGAGGACGTATGTGCAATAAAGAAGGAAACAGAGAGAAAGCTGTAAGCAGAAGAGATGTGTTTTTCCAGGAGAACGATGAGAATATTACGCACGGAAAAGGCCCAATCAATCGGTCCTTTGAAAACTTATCTTGAGCGATCATTTATTAAAATCATAGTACCGGGTCATCTACAGTTTGTAAGCCATATTTGCCGACGCAAGGGTTTAGAGCACTTAGCAATCACTGGAAAGATTGGAGGCAAACGCTGTAGAGACAGACTGGAAGCACTTTTATTGAAAGTCTTAAGACATCAGCAATAGGTAATGGTAGCAGGAACAACTTTATAAGATTAACTAACAACAGGCTTGAGTGGAAGACAATGCTTCCTCATGCCTGTTATAAACAGAGTACTTAAAGAATAAAAAGATGTTTTAGCTGTCGCTGCCTGCAAAGTTTTTTTTCTGTAAAATTATTGGATTTTGTTTATATTTGAAGGTGGTAAAGTTACCGATGATGAAAAATATCAAGCACACTGGTTTGTGCTACAAGTTATGCAAATTGCAATGAAATGAAAGTAAAAAAGTAAATATCAAGCGGCCAAAAAAGGAATCTGAGTGTTACTTTTCTAAAATTTTCTCAGAGGAATTTGTTACAAACTTCATACCTGCCCTGAGGCTTAGTTACATCATCTTGTTTATATAAATTATAATTTTCAATTTTGAGAGAAGTCACAACACTTTAGATTAAAATAATAATGCTGTGCTTTAATTCGTCATGAGGTTGCGGAGTATATTACTATTTGTTAATAAATAGCAAAATGATCGTGCATGTTAACTTGTAAATATTTTACACATGCAGGATTAATAATTAACGTCTCGTAAGTTCCAAATGCAAAAATGCCTTAAATTGTGCATGCGTTTACATGTGTGTGTCGGCGTTCCATTGTAAGCATTTGCCCAGTTCATACTGTGTGAGCACTTCTAACGTAAGGGCCCCTGGTTAACATAACTGACCGCTCAGGCCTAGAGCTCCTCTGACCACCAATGGCTCTTCTGGACTGGACAACAGCTTGGGATTCTCTTCTTCTCCTTATTTTAGCGTTTGTGCTGGTTGACAAAGGTGGACTGGTCGTTGTTGTGTTTGGAGCTGCTGTTCTTGTGGTTGGAGTTGTTTTTGTTGTGGTTGGAATGGTCGCTGTTGTGGTTGAAGTTATTGTTGTTGAAGTTGCAAGTTTTGTGTTGCCTCTTGCTGGAATTGTGGTGATTATATTAAGGGTAGTTGTTGGGCTTTTGGTAAAAGTTGCTGATGCTGCCGCTGGTATTGTGGCGGTAGTTGTAGGGATAGTGGTAGCTGCTGGGAACAGGCTGGTCAATGCTGATGTCGGCAGAAGTCTCGCCATTGTGCTTGATGCAACAGTTGGTGTTTTCGTGGTGTGTTTGAGTCCGTCGCCTCTACAGGCTGTCTGACACTGCCTTGCTGGACACACCTTCACTGAACAATGTACGTACACCTGAAAATACAGAGAGCAAAAAAGCGATGCACTTACTATGATCCTGTATGGCTACAGAACAGTGCATTTTACGGGATGTGGGATCGTCTTAATATAAATAAAAATAATTACAGTCAAAGAACTATAATTATGAAGGAAACAGCTTTTCTTTATCTTTTGGTTAGTCTGCCTTTTCTTTTAAATCTTTAAAATAAAAATAATTAAGCAAAAACAAACGCAAAATGCACATTGTAAACAGATTGTTTGTTACGATGCAGAAAGCGTTTACAATAAGTTGCAGTGTTTTTGGGATATGATGATAATTATTGCACACTATGGAACACAAAATGAACTGTATTCATTTCTTAGTAAATTGCTATGATTGAAAACCCTGAGGAATAAAACTTTTGGCACAGTCGCGGCAGTAAAACCTTTTAAACATTGTAACAATAGGCCGAATGAGCGACTGATAAAACAATAAAAACACTATAGATTTATGGAGGAAGAAAAGCAAAAATTATTAAAAAAACAAATGATATCGCTTTAAGAATTAAATTTTTATTTTTTAAAAGCTCTGTCTTTTACTGGCAATTGGTTTTTTTTTTGTTTATTAAACATCAGCCCCACTTTTAAAAAGTACTGAGTGAATAGAGAATGCCCTCACAGAAGCGGAACTGACTTTCGCTAGATCAAGTTATCTTTCGAAACACTTATTCTATTTTTCATGCGGACAATTAACAATTTTACCTTGAAGAATTTTATTTTACACTTATATAACTTATATAAAGATACGATCGACGTGTAGAACTTTGTACCTGGTTATTATTATTACTGTCACCCGAGAAATGGAAGGCTTGGGATCTGAACCTAAACCTGTCAGGTGAAGGGACTGGTTCTAGGTGGACAGCAGCACTAGCCGGACATCTGATATGAGAAAACAGGCCTATAATTTTATCAAACAATTCGAATTGGCATATTCTTTTTTTATAAAACAGGCGATCTCTAGGCCGCTATGATGATTTCTTAATGCTAGAAGGGCTGAAGCATACCCTAGAAAAGAAAGAGAAAAAGCATGGAAGGAAATGTATAAAACATCTGTCTGATTCAGGTATTATAGCGATCTTTTATATCGCTAAGATAGGCATGTGTAAGAACAAATCATTTGCAACAGAAATAGATTTACTGTCAAATTTAAAGGCAAAAACAAAAAGGTTGTTTCAAATGCAAAGATATATAGGGAAACATATTAAATTGTATAAGCTATTATGATAATATTGATAACGAGGATGATAACAATTATAAGGAATATCATGATTATAACGCCTCTGTTTATGACCTTGCATGTTTCCTTACCCGTTTTCTACCAGTCTGTAGGCCAGAGGGTGTGTCGCATCAGGAGTAGGCGTGGCGTCACACCATGATACAAACACAGCAACCCCAGTTTGATGTCTGTCTTGGACATCGATTTCAAAGAAGAGTTCTTTGTTTATAGGAATCTTTGCAGGGGAATGAGAAAAAAAATATGAAGGTTAGCGGTTGGATTCTCATTTCTCTCAGAATCACAAAGGGATATCTGCCCAGAAACAGATGATATATATAATAAATCTGCCGAGGCACATGCGATAAAAGATATTTGTCTGGGTATCATCATCCACAGCATCTACCCAGGCACAAAGTATCGGGGTATCTGCCCAGGAACATTTCAAACAGGACATCTACCCAGGCACCGAGTATCAAGATATCTACCCAGGCACGTATCATACAGGACATCTGCCCAGACATATACAGGACATTTGTCCAGACACACATTACCAGGGTATATGCCCAGACATCTTTCATACAAATCTCTGCCCAGACACACATTATCAGGACATCTGCACATACACACATCATACAGGGCATCTGCCTAGACACACATTATCAGGACATCTGCACATACAAACATCATACAGGACATCTGCCCAGACACAGATTGTCAGGACATGTGCATATACACACATCATACAGGACATCTGCCCAGACACACATTATCAGGACATCTG
Source organism: Plakobranchus ocellatus (assembly GCA_019648995.1). Taxonomy (NCBI): domain Eukaryota; kingdom Metazoa; phylum Mollusca; class Gastropoda; family Plakobranchidae; genus Plakobranchus; species Plakobranchus ocellatus. The sequence continues at coordinate 146,543 of BLXT01003136.1, forward strand.
CACATACACACATCATACAGGACATCTGCCCAGACACACATTATCAGGACATCTGCACATACACACATCACACAGGACATCTGCCCAGACATACATTATCAGGACATCTGCACATACACACATCATACTGGACATCTGCCCAGACACCAAACGTACAGGATATCTGCACACACCATACAGGATATCTGTCCAGACATACATGATATACGGCACACATCATACACGATATCTGCCTAGACAGCCAACTTAGAGGACTCGTGCCCAGATACACATGATACAGATCATCTGCCCAGTCTAAATTCACCTGAAGAGGATACTCTGTGATCTCCTCTCTATAGAGGGCGCTTTTGAACTCTCTCAGCACAAACTCTGCTGTGGTGGCTTCGCCTTCATCTTCCACTACAGGGTCTCGCGTTACAGCCTAGAGAGGAGGGAGGGGGCGGGTGAGAGAGAAACAACAGAATATCAGTTAGAGAATGCACACAGATACAGACTGAGAGACAGAGAGTGTCATAGGGGAAAAAGAAAAACGGAAGGGGGAGGGGGCGGGTGAGAGAGAAACAACAGAAAGTCAGTTAGAGAATGCACACAGATACAGACTGAGAGACAGAGAGTGTCATAGGGGAAAAAGAAAAACGGAAGGGGGAGGGAGCGGGTGAGAGAGAAACAACAGAAAGTCAGATAGAGAATGCACACAGTCGCAGACTGAGAGACAGAGAGTGTCATAGGGGAAAAAGAAAAACGGAAGGGGGAGGGAAGATATATATATATATATATATATATATATATATAGAGAGAGAGAGAGAGAGAGAGAGAGAGAGAGAATGAGAGATAGAGAGGGAGAGAGAGGAGAGAGAGAGAAAGAAAAAGAGATGGAGAGAGATATCAACGTATTTAAACAAAATGTACTTACATAATTATTAATTTTAGCACACAATTGTTTCAGTTTTTGTTACGTACATGTCCTTGTTAATACAGTTGCATAATGCTTTAAGATTAAAGGAGGCCTGTAAAATTATAATATACGTGTGAGTGTATGGAGATTAATTTAGAGTTTTAGTTTCTTGTAATAAGGAATATCTTGGGCTTTCGTGGGCTGGTACAGAATGTATTATGTTTCCTTAGTATTGCACTGAGTTCCCTACAATGAGGATTTGTGTAACAGCTCAGAGCAATTGAGTGTCATCATCCTGTCCTTAGCGGTTATAGTTTATTCTAATTAGAGCGGATTTCTTAGCTCCAGATGTTTGTGAGAAAAGGGCGTTTGGTAAATTAAAAAAAAAATCTCCCTGACTAATGATACAAGATATACATGTATGTACAAAGCGGGTCTTATGTAATTGACATGTACCACTGATTCCAGATATTGAATGAGGGTCAAATTGATTGTTTCGAAAGATATCAAGTTTCGAGGGATTAGAACTGCATAAGATCAAGAAGCTGTGAATACGTGAATGTTGTCAATAGGCAATCTTGCCGATAGATGGGAAGAAAAACGATAGTTTGTGAACAATGAGAATTGACCATTTATGGGAAGAATCAGCGATTGAAATTGATGTCTATTGCCGGTCCTTGCAATACCTCGACTTCTCTCCTGCATGCCAGGGACATTGGCAGTGAGTGCATCACGCGTGTGGTCACTGCGTCTTCCTTTTTCTCTCATGAATGCTAGGGACACTAGGGAGTGAGTCTATGCTGTGTGTGTTGACTGCATCCCCCTTTTTCTCTCATGAATGCTAGGGACACTAGGGAGTGAGTCTATGCTGTGTGTGTTGACTGCATCCCCCTTTTTCTCTCATGAATGCTAGGGAAACTAGGGAGTGAGTGTATGCTGTGTGTGTTGACTGCATCCCCCTTTTTCTCTCATGAATGCTAGGGACACTAGGGAGTGAGTCTATGCTGTGTGTGTTGACTGCATCCCCCTTTTTCTCTCATGAATGCTTGGGACACTAGGGAGTGAGTCTATGCTGTGTGTGTTGACTGCATCCCCCTTTTTCTCTCATGAATGCTAGGGACACTAGGGAGTGAGTCTATGCTGTGTGTATTCACTGCATCCTACTTCTTCTCTCATAAATGACCGAGATACTAAGAGTGAATGTATGCTGTGCGTGTTGACTGCGTCCCTCTTTTTCCCTCATGAATGTCCGGAATACTTAGGAGTGAGTGTTGGTTGTGCGTGGTCACTGCATCTGCTTCTTCTCTCATGAGTGCTAGGGACACTGGGGAGTGAGTGTTGGCTGAGCGTGGTCACTGCATCCTGCTTCTTCTCTGATGAGTGCTAGGGACACTGAGGAGTGAGTGTATGCTGTGCGTGTTCATCGCAGCTTCCTTCTTCCGTCATGAGTGCCAGGGATACTGGGATTGAGTGTATGCTGTGCGTGTTCACTGTATCCCCCTTCCTCTCTCATGAGTGTCCAGGATACTAGGGAGTGGGTGTATGCTGTGCGTGTTCACCGCAGCTTCCTTCTTCCATCATGAGTGCCAGGGATACTGGGATTGAGTGTATGCTGTGCGTGTTCACTGTATCCTCCTTACTCTTTCATGAGTGTCCAGGATACTAGGGAGTAAGTGTATGCTGTGTATGTTGACTGCATTCATCTATAATCAGTTGTGCAAGGCACACACAAGGAAGTATGATGGGTGTTATTACTATATTCTTTCCTTCCCTTCTGATATTCATACTATCAAGAGCCGTAAGCTATTGGCTCAAGAACTCTAAACCTGTAGTTTATGAGCATTCCCTGATACATTATTCACATAGGCCATATCAAAGAGTTTAGACCATTTGTTTACCAGCTATGCCCAGTATTTTATTCATACGCTGCTATCCTAGAACCAGTTCACAAAATCTTTCCAGAATATGATATTTCCCAAAACTAGTCTATTAGTTTAGGATATCTACCTCAAGTGTGCTATGTGTAGTCTACTCTCCTAGAAAACTAGACCATTCATTCTCGAAATTTACACAGTAAATGCAACATATAGCCAAATTCCAAGAAAACCAGTCTTTCAGTTCATGAGATATACCTAGTATTAAATAGTTGGATGATATACTCCACCGCCCAACCGCATGTGAGACTTCAATGTTTCCTTAGACAATGTTAAACAACTATTGCACGAATTTCTCACAACTAACCCTAAGAATGTTGAACAATTAATTCAATCAACTCTACTATATTATCAGGGCTGTACACGGTGTGAAATCTATAGACTAACATTGAGAAACAAAAATCTACTTAGTGTTGAGAAAGCAATGTTTCTACTGGAGTGATTGGTCGTTTCTATGACACTGGCTGCTTACCATGAACGCCCCACCCACTTGGTGATCTCTCGGAACTCGGCATTGTAAAGGAATGGTGTAATCCGAGTCAAACTGGATAGGTCCTTCTGTGTCGATGTCCTATGGGAGAAGGAATATTGAAACAGATTTATTTCTTTTATATAAGTAAAGTAAATGGGTCCCACGCTTAGTCCAAGCATCGTGGAACCAGGAGTAGGGTCCTGATTGTTCTTGGCATACAGCACTATGAAGTAGTTTGCCATTGCTTTCCTCGCCACCTTTACTTTCGCCGGATCTTAAGAGACCTAGCTACCCATTTGGTGCTGGGTGTACACAGAGGAGCAATGAAAAATTGACTTGGTCCGGACTGGGATTCGAACCTCGGACCTCTTACTTGGCAACCAAATGCCCTACCAGATGAATTACCGCTCCCCATTTCATATAAAGCAGTATAAACATGTATAATCAGATGCCGCGCGATGACTTCAGTCACAGTCTTTTTTTTTTTTTTTATTTTATAGCATCAACATCAAAGATTTAGAACAACTGCAAATAATCCACCGGACCAGCGTATGCTTGCTACCACACATGAATAATGCTAAAATATCAAACGCCAACATAAACCTGATCCTAACATTAAAGCTACAATCAAGGATCACACATACCAGGTGTACTGTGACGTTATTCTGTGCGAGCATGTGGTCTTGATAGAACATCAGAGATGTGCCGCAGGAGTCATACGTGAACGTCAGAACAAAATGGGTGCCGTTATCCCTGAGCTCACAATGCTTATCCCTCATGTACAGCTTGGGTCATCAAACAGAGAAAAGAAAGCTGAGATATCAACACTATGATCTCATGAACAAATATAATGTACTTAGACGGAATAATTAGAAAAAACAGTGAGGGCGGCAATATTTCAAATTTACATAGTTTTTTCCTCCATCTACAATAATGAGCGCTGGCCTGAGACAAGGAAGAGTGACTTATTACAACTTAAAGGTGGCCACAACTAGAATAACCTCGTGACTATGATATAATTTTATCATTTTCTACCATGACAGTCACAGTTTCACTTTCACATAATTTATGACAGTAGCATTCCATTTATTAATAGAAGCCTGAATATCATTTTTCATCCACATGTTATGCCTGCCTACTTATGTTGTTTTCTCCTCCACTTTCTGTCTATCTTTCATATCAGTAAGTTAAAAACTGATTACTTCCCTTGGTTTCCCGTCCACTTTCTGGTTATCTTCTTTACCAATACATTTTAGACATACCGGTGCCTCTAATTTCCCGACAACTATCGGTGTATCTTTCGTACCAATGAGGAAGGGTCGACAACTGCCCTTGGTTTCGCCTGTAAATCTGTCTATCTTTCATACCAATAACTCAGAGACTGATTACTTCTTTTGGCCTTCCCATCGACTATCAGTCATTCCTTCGAACTAATCAGTTAAGATTGACCACTGGACTTGGTTTCAGATGCATATCTGTCTATCATTTATACCAGTTAGTTAGAGACTGACTACTACCCTTAGCTTTCCCGCACACTGGCTGTCCACGAGTGGAGTTCAAGAAGTGTTTGGCTGACTTTTGAGAAGTTTTGTAGAGTAATGAGATTCTGTCAGCCTATAGACAATTAATTTTGACAAGGCCATGCACATTTTCAAGAATCTTCGAGAATAATAAGGCATTAGTAAGAGCGGTCGATGAAATCATCCACAAAAACATTTTATTTTTATTTTGCTGAAGCTCTGCCATGAAGCCTGTTGAGTCTCGTGCTGATATCAAGTTTTTACAATTGCGAGGAAAACCCCCTTCGAACATTTTTAAGGAAATACTCCAAGTTTACAATGGCAAATGATCTAGTTATAACCATGTGATGTTCTAGCTAAGAAAATTTAAATCTGGATTGATGTTAATGATGGATGAAGATCGTGAAATGCGCCCATCACTTATGGTTACTGAAGAGATTGTTTCCAAAGTCAAGAGAATGGTCCTACCACACTGAGTGATACGTGTTAAACAGCTCTCAAGTAAAACTGTGATCAGTGTGGGGTCAATTGAATTGATTTACCATGACCTTTGGAACATGCATGCGAAATGAGTACTCCATCTTTTGATTAGTAAGCAAAATGAGCAGAGGACTGACTCCTGCAAAACTCTCTTCTGAATTCGGTAAAATAAAACACATTTATTTAAAAAGGTGGAATTTGAAGTGATCACCTTGATCAGACCAAGAAATGTCCATCCGCAATTTGGACTAACAACTTTTCAGATACCAACCTTAGCATTTGATGCTAATGATCTGGGAATGTGAATTGTCATGTGAGTAGCATGGCATTCCAAATCCTGACCAAAAGACTCCCTCGAGTCTCCAGACCCCAGGAACAGCGTCGACAGGGCGACTGGTGTTACAGGTGGAAGCAAGCAAAATTACACATTGTTAAAATGGAGCGGAAATTGCATTAAAAAAAACCTCAGCGTGTAGTTGCGTTTGCATAATATCAAACTTGGAGACATTCTTGGACAGCTTATTTTGTTTTTATTGCAGATGAATGGTATAAAAAGGAAATGGCTGTTTATATTAAACCTACCTTTTCTAGATTTGTCTTTAAGAAGTGTACATAACAAGTTAGAGCTGGTTTTCATATCTTCGTTTCTTATAAAGAGGATGAGGTTTAAGTTTCGTAGTAGTCAGACCTTAACAAAAATTTACTGTTAGAAAGTGGGCGCTCACAAACATTAAGAAAAACATAAAAGAATCTAAAAGCTATGAGATCTATGCCTCACAGTGCTTGAGAAGTATTAAAAAGCCAAAACAGAAAACAATATGAAGAGGTTGTTAAAAAAGGTGATGAAGAAATTCCCCGGAGCTACCCAAGCATCAACATCGAGTAGCTTCAGTGTGTTTGTGTCTGTGCATATGTGTGCATATGTTTGTGTGCTTGTGTGTACTTGTGCTTGTTCGCTGCGGACCTATAGACGGGTCAACGTTCATCGGTTTTTTGTGTGCATATTGGGCTGTGTGGGTCAAAACATTATCTCGGCCAAATGCAATGAGAGCAGTTCCAGCAAAGACACACAATAAAAATATACATCTACAATCCTTTCTTTTTTTTAGGTCGATTTTTTTGTGGAAGTACAGCATTAGAGAGTGCCTTGCACTTGTCCTGACTATCTTTATATATATAAATATTACTATCTTTTGTTTTGATCTAATTCCTAAAGTAAAAAAAAATTACAGCCGCTAATTTGAAAGTTGCTTGAAGAGATTTGAACGATACAGATTGCATTTAAACTTGTTTCGTAAAGGTACTTGTATCCTTGGTACTCTATTTATCAGAATTATTTTTTTTAATGAAATCTTTAGGCGAGAGATTTTTTACGAATAATCTGCGTGGTTCAAATTTTTTTAAAAAGTTGTAAATTGGAGATTGTCTTCTTTTACTACAATCATTTCGTTTCTTTCAACTTTTGCAGCATCTGAAGATATTTTAATCCATTTTTTTTTCTAGGAATGCGGTATTTGCTTATTTTAATTATTTCCCCTCAATCAAAACAAATTCCTTGGTTTATAAACGATGAGACGTGGTTAGAGTTAAAAGTCGGTTTGCGGATGGTTTAAGTCTACATCAGTGTACCTTGATCAGTGAATTTACAATAGAATGTATACTTTCCCACGGGAAAAAAAATCCCGACTCTGTTGAAGGAATTTGCGAATTTGAAGACAACATTTTTTTATCTTCTTGAATAGAGAAATATTTTTCGAGAACTCCAGAGCAAAAGCATCCTCATCAATTTGTGGCTGATTTACCCTCACATGCAAACAGATGAATGGATACAAAGTATATACATAACCGATTGCAACATAATGCATTGCTTTTTCAAATACCGCTATTTGGAAGGACATCTAATCTGAATCTGCACTCCATTCAATTCTGTTTTTCAAACAAAAAAATTCAGACCGTATATATATATATATATATATATATATATATATATATATATACGGTCTGAATGTTATACAGGTATCATAGGGTCATATCAATGGCAAAGGAAATAAGTTTGTGATCACATAAGAGTGGTTGTCAGTATATGGTATCGGAAAAAAAAATTGCAGTAAGATCAATAATACAACTTTCTGATTAAATGAATCATAGAAATGGTGAGAATAAGAGTATCTAAAAATCAGGCCATACAAACAAATAATCAGTAGAGTACAAATAAATGGCAAATCGTAGTTGTAATTACGACTAGTAAGTGCAAAGCACACGATTACATGCATTGATTTTAACTGTGGAGAAACAACACCATTTCGGACTAAAAGACATCAAACTCTATGTTAGGCAAGCAGGGACAAGGCTATACAGGCCGGAAAACGTTGTTCTGTTTTGAGTCGCAAACAATGGTTCCATCTGTAGAAACAATCGGAAGTAACAAATGACAGTAAGATATCCTTCTTGAGAAAAAGATGTGCATCTGTAAAGTTAGATCTTGTAAATCATATTACTTTACAATTCCAAACACACGTTCAAGATGAGATGATTATAATAGAAGAACATTTTTCAGCATGAAGAACGCATTACAAAAAAATTAAATATGCAGTATAGAATTATGAAGATCCGCCGACTCGATGTAATAGAAGCAGCCAATAGGTGATGAAATGTATCATATGTACTTCAGACAATTCCTCTTCGATTTACTAGATGTTGCTTCGCCTTCCTTTTTTGCTTATCAATATGGTCAGAATTTCTTTGGTCTCCCCC
>BLXT01003136.1:212955-225310 GCA_019648995.1 Plakobranchus ocellatus
CTTCTATCAGCCCGGAAAATAGAGCAACGCTATCCATGTTGTACGGCTATTTTCAATTCTAAACAGTATTTGTGTGAAGATGAGAGATGCGGATGGAGGCGGTTTCTCGATAAAAATACGCATTGGGATCTGCACTGACACTTATTACTGCGAACGTATTACGCATCGCACGGAACCGGTAGTTACAGGAAATAGTATAGTAAGGGATATATATATATATATATATATATATATATATATATATATATATATATATATATATATATATATATATCTGGAACATATTTTATCTGTAAAATGAGAACGTGGTACGAATTTTTAAAAAGTAACATGAAACAAGGCCATTAAATTGTAACAAAAAGCTTTTTGAAAATCCCCAATAGATTGAGGCAGTTTGCCAGTATATTAATATGAAACAAGCTGTGCTTGTATCTAGAACACTGTGTTGCTGAGTTATATCCCTCGGTGGGCGACCGTGTTTTGATGCTAAGATTATACACCAATGAGGACGATTATATGCTACACATATTGTGTTGCTAGGATTATATCTTACTGTGGGCGACCATATAATATATTAGTGTGTGTTGCTAACATTATATACCACTGTGGGCGACTATATCATACATTAATTTTGGGCTAGATTTATATTCCGATGTGCATGACTGCATACTACATTACATTGTATTGCTAAGATTGTATCTTACTGTGGGCGACTACATACTACATCATTTTGTATTGCTAAGATTATATCTCACTGTGGGCGGCTTTATGGTACATCATTTTGTATCTGCTTACTATAAAAGTTAAGCTGTAATAAAGGGAAAAGTTTTTTAATGTACTCCTGTATGCCTTTTTATCAAAACTGTTGTAAGTGAGTGTTTGACTTTTTTAATTTTATCACGATCACATTAACCGCCTCAGCATTCCAAAATCCTTAAAATATGTATTTCGTTGCTAAGAATTCCGCGCCCGTATTTTTTTTTAGATTTCTTCACTAACCAAACCATGTACTGCACGCAAGTCGTCCTGCAGTGTCAGAAACTTAAGAAAAAAAATTACCATGACACTCACTGTATGCAAGCTGATCTTCAGTGTTTGAGACTTAAAAAGTTAATAATATTTTTGACCCAACCCCATGTAAGCTGCTTCCCAGAGGTTGTAGATTTAAAGCACAAACATTGATCATGACACTTACGCCACAAACGAAATCTGGTGTCATGAAAGAAGACACGTCTCCCAAAAATTCGTCAAAGAATTGTCGCACAAAAGCGTCACACTGAAAAAGCATAGAATTAGAAAAATTAGAGGACATAAGAAGAAAAATCATTATCAATGATCTTGTTTATCTGGCACAGTAGAGTAAATGCGTTGCTGAAACGCATCAATCGTATTGTATATTTTGAAAAAACATTTACTTATTTGCTATTTAAAATTTAATGCAAATGTTCTCCAAACACCCAGGTCTTATAAATCTTTACCGTTTTCAAGAAAGCTTTGAGTGTCATAATCTTTGCATGCTAGAATAACAACAAAGAATCTTTTTTTGGAAGAAATACTTCAAAGTAATACACTAAATAATTGCTATTTTATATTGTAATAATGAAAGTAAATACATATCAATTTGAATATGAATAGGATAGCACTTGAGACTGAATCATTAGATGTTCCTGCTAGGACTTATGTTAGTTTTATCTTCAAGCTCAGAAAAATAATAAAAACATATGCATAAATTACAAGAGCCAATCTTTTCCTCCACAACTTTGCCGTGAATGATTTGCAAGTAACAACTTAAGGGAAACTGTTATTGGCAAGTTATTTGTTTGTTTTACAGAACTGGGTGTTTGTATTGTGTTTCCTTTATCTCATGGTCTATAAAGCGCCTAACACTTCAGCAAGTAAGTGCTGGTTTTATTAGGTATGAAAAAGCCTGATCAGTACTTTGTGACTGTGAGCATTTTATACTTCTCAGGCAACTGGAATCGCTGCAGCCTGTAGCGGCCAGTAAATCAGCAACAACCTAGGCTATATAAGACAGTTGACTGGTAATGCCAGGTCAAGTCTAATCATTAACAGGCTAAGCTATAAGAGGGTTAGATATATATTGAAATTCGAGTCTAAATCAGTAACAACCTGGGCTACAAGACAGTTGAATGGTAATGCCAGGTCAAGTCTAATCATTAACAGGCTAAGCTATAAGAGGGTTAGGTGTAGATTCAAATACGAGTCTAAATCAGTAATAACCTAATTATAAGACAGTTTGTAGGCAGATGTAAGGGCAATTTTATTCAGTAACAGCCAAAACTATAAAAAAAATTAGCTGTGGATTTTAAGAGACTAGTCTATGTCAATAACATTCTAGCAATAAGAGGGTTAGTTACAGACCTCAGAGTGATTCTAAATCAGTGACAGCCTTAGCTATATGAGCTATGATGCAGCTGTCAGGACAAGCCTAAATCAGTAACACCCTAAGCTATAAGAGAGTTAGCTACAGTTCTCTGGACGAGATGACACCAACAAACAGGAAACGGGCTGAAAGAAAAGAGACTAGGGTGAAAATAATAGTCTCCATCTCACCGTTGTTTTGAGGCTATTTGGCATAAGCATGCAGATGGAGTCGCCAATACTGATGGCTATTCGCTCCAGTTCTTTACTGCCGATGAAAGCATTGACAGTGGCTGAGATTTCCTCGCAAATATCACACCACGGAGCTCGTCTCTCTGAGGAGTGAAGTCACGAGGGTTGGCTTTAAGGTGATATCTCATATCAAAATGCTATCGTGTGTTTTCATTGGCATTTTAAAAAGATATTCTGTTGCTCCGCTTGTATGGTTTTGTGGGTTGAAGGCGGTGTTTAGCATAATTTAAAATCTTACTTCCTACTTTAGAATCTTAATCTTACCAATGTACAAAGGATTGCGATTAAATTGGCTTTACTGTTTTCAATGGTATCAGTCTGTGACGATTATACAGATGGTATTGATGGCAATGATAATATTGATGAAGACGATGAGGAGAAGAAAGGGAAGGCGGAGAAGAAGGGGGAGAAGAGGAAGAACACGATGACGAGAAGGAGGGGAGGGGGAGGAGGAGGAAATAAGATCCGTTGTAGAACAGATCCTTTTTCAGGAAAAAGAATATAAGAAGATTGTTGTATGCGAAACAGTCTGCACTAGAATGATCTGTCTCAATTCAAGTCCTATAAATCTGGGCATACCACGTTTTGATTCAAGTCCTATTAATCTGGACATGTCCCATCTTATCTCAACTCCCATAAAGATGGGCATGTCCCGTTTTAATTGATTAGTTTCATTGTATGTATTCTTTGTTAAACAATACAAAACGTGATTTCACCTTTCTTGACTTTCAGAACAGGAACTCCTTCGTGTCTCGGTGAAATTTCCTTATGTGTCTCAGGTTCAGCCCCAAGAATGGACATCAGATCTAAAGTAAACATTAAAATGTCAGTGTATGTAAAATAGGAGCTACATCAAAAGTTTAACACTAAATATATCAAGAGTAATTCTTGTAAGGTAGTGAAAAGAAGCGATTTTAAATATCATCAAAACAACAAGTCAACCATATTAACGCAATGGCTGTGTTGTATTAGGTCAAATTTAAACTCAAATATACGGACTAGATTAACTGAACATTACCATTGTCCAGTTAAATCAAAATTGATTTCATTTTGGTCATTGCATTCATATATTCAGTTTTTTTTTACAAATAAGTAAATCCAACAGACAAACTCGATGGATAGATTGTGGTGATTCAAATCTGAATCATAGTGTATGCGCCAAATTTCAGTCCATGATAAACTGTCGCATATGGATATAACCTGATAAACATTATGTACTTTTGTTACAAAGAAATAATAAAACGAAAAGAAAAACATATATATATATATATATATATATATATATATATATATATATATATATATATATATATATAGATATAAATATATATATATATATATATATCAATATATATATAATATAAATTTATATATCCCTTCAGTATATTTGCGGCAGATGTTTATTTTCATTGTTCTCTATATATCTCTTCAAAGCCTTTGCTTTGTACTGAGTGGAAGATAATTATTATGATTGTGCTGTATATTTTCCTTCAAGCTTAAGCTTTCAATCTCTCTTCTCTAGATTTTGCAGACCTTCATTGTTATTTTTGCGTCCTTTCAAGTTGGACGTTTTAATCCGTTTGTATGGATGGTGCAGGGGAATCATTCCACATTAGTCTACCGTGTATACGCCGCAAGGTCTCTCCTTACAGCTCAAAACAAGGAGGTTGTCTAGATTGACAAAAAAAATTGCTTACTTTTGGAGTGGCTTTTTCCCGCAACAAGAGTTGTCTTTTTCATCGATTGCTCGTCACACATGAGCGCTGCCGTACATGCCATTTCAGGCGTGATCCTTTCGATAACTATGTCCAAAATCTGTACTGCATTCTGCGCCACAATCGTCCTGCATTGTGAGACAAACGGCTTGGGAAGGACGCCACAAAATTTGCTTCCTACTGCCAGCATTCGGGTCTGTAGACGATAAGCAAGAGAGGCGCGTTTGCAAGAAGAACAACAGTTGAAAGTGTTTGCGTAAAGCTTTTCATTGATTTCTCATAAAATGCACAGATTCGAAATATCTTTGACGTGTTACGTTGTAAATTATGTTTGTTTTTTTTTTATTGCGATTGAAATGATATCTTTACGATAATGGTGATGAATGATGAATACGAGAAAGAGATTCAGAAATAGAAAATAAAAAGTATGCACAATTCAGCGATAATGTTTAACAAATAAATATTGAATATTGCGTGTTTGGGAGAAATTTTTGTTTCTACAATTCCGGGTGTAATTTGAACTGAATTTATTCTTTTATATATGTTAAATCCAAACGAAATATAAGCACAAAACTAAAGCAGTACATTTCATCGACATCTCTAGCTGAGTGGATATTAGCGGGCAGCCTTACTCTAGAATCTTCGTTTTTCAGGAAGTTTAGAAACTGCCCAACAATCAGCTCGCAGACTGCACACTCCCCCTGATCGACCTTGACCTTTTGTAGCTGTTGCAGAGCCGGAAGTATAGCCTCCGCTATTTTCATGGCGGCGTCAGTGCTGGAAGAGATTAACTCGTTCAGAGTGTGGCCAAATTTACCATCGTCCTGGCACATGCCCAGGAAATCACACATCACTTGCACGTCCTGAAAAGGCAGGGCATCAAAAGATTGAACAATCAAGGTTGTTTCTCTTCAGGTCATATCGAAGGCTTTAATCTCAAGCACCATCATAACTCTGATCGAAACTTTATAAAGTAGAATTAATGTAATGTTTATTTATAGAATAAACGAGTACTGATGCTTCTCGATTGCCACAAGGCTTTTTTTGTATTTGAGCTTATCAAAAGATGCTTGACAAACTGAACCGTGGATAGTAGACTATAAAATGTGAACTATTGAAGTGTAGAGGGCGACTAGCGATAGCGTCTTGGTTTTATTATTTGTTCATGTTCTTGCAAGATTTGTGAGGTAGAAAACCCTGCTCTTGCTTCCTAACGCCCAGTCTATAAAGATTAGACCACCTAATTGGTTATAAGTGGACACGGGCAAGCAGAAAAGATTATTGGCCTGGAAGGTGTCTAGGCGCCACGACTTACCCGAGTAGATATTAAACAAGAATAAAATCTACAAATGATCATTAGTCTTTTCATTCTATCTAAAGAAATTACCCCACCAAAAAGTAATAAGCGTCTCAGTTGTCTTTTGTAGCAAAAAGACATACCACCTCTGAATTCACCATGTCAAATACCATGGACAAAAACTGGTTACAGCTATCTGTTATAGCAATAAGAGATATCACTTTTATATCTAGAATATCAGACATAAAATGATTATAGTTATCTTTTATAGCAATAAAACATACCATCTCTGTATCGAGCATGTTAAATAACATGGACACAAGCTGGTTAATCTCCATTTGGCACTGAAAAGAGTAAAAGTTTTAAATTCCGAAAAGTATTATTTCATTGTCATTTCAAAGAAACATTTCAATGAGATCATAAGTTCGTCAGAAAATTATGTTTTTCAATCTTTAGTCACATAAAGACGATATTTCCATATGGTAATATAAAAAGCTTGGTTAAGAAAAGACAAAATATTTGATGCAATGATTCTGTATACATATCGACATAGTTCGAAATGCACCGTTTAGAAGTCAAAATGGTAGTTACAAGTGACGTTGTACAAAAATAAAAACAGTAGTAGCAATGAAAGTACAACCACAAACATATAAGGCTGAGAATCTTGAAAATACTATTGTGGCTGAAAGAAATAAAATTGATATATTAAAATCATACAATCACCCACTAAAACTTATTTGAACAAATTTGAACCACACAGAGTATGCGTGCAAACGTTTCGCTCTAAAACTTTATCATAAAATTTTGGTAGCGGCTTGGGGCGAAGTTTGTACGTATACCCTGCACTGTTCAAATTGGTTAATAGGTCTCATACATTCTTTTGCGATAGTCACAATGTAAAGAAATCAAAATAGTTGATTCAGTAACAGTGTAAAGATATTAGGAAAGTCTATGATATATAGTTACAGTGCGTATAATTTTCAATAGTTGAATGATTAGCAACATAACCAACATACGAAAAGATACAGTCCCAAATCAAAAGGTCCACTTCATAATACCACACATGTCTAGTTTAAAGTACAAGCTGTGACAAATGGTTGTGGTAGTGTGCATTGAGGCTAGAGCTAGATTTATATCTAGACATGGAATGGATTATATTGTGTCTTGGCCTTGTATTTGTAATACTTGGTCAGATTAAAAAAAAACAAAAAAAAAAATAAGTACTTTTATGCGCACTAAAGATGAAGATGACCATGAAGAGATCGGTCACAAAATTCTTCATAAGAATGTGGACAGAAAGTGCAAAATGTGCTCACCATTTTTTGAAATGCCTTGGGTAGAATTGGACAAATGATCTCTGCTCCCATATCCTCAACGTCAGTCTGAAACAGCCAATTTGTCCTCTTGTTGAATTCTTATAATTTTTTACAAAGATTAGCATCAAAATTTAAAATATTTCTTCTGATAGTTGCCATAGTTAGATAGGATACTTTGCATTTGATTAAGTACCTTTAAGTAAATCTCCAATATTTGTCAACTCGCCTTTGTTTCACATTTAGCCTCATTTAATCCATGGAAATAACGATAAAGTATAACTGAAAAAGGAATTTCTCTGCCAAGGCGAACGTTGTTTCCTGAGAAAAAAAACCTGATTGGTTTTCTAAATCGTATGGTCAGAGTCTGTCCTTCTTCAGGTATGGATAGCAGTGTTCAGAATGATCATAACTGTTGACTAATGGGATAGGCATCTCGACACAAACCCTGAAAGATCAATAACAGGATCAACATTTCCAAATCCACTCCTTCTGTTGTCATCCCTCTCTCACTTGGCTAGTATGTTATAATGAACAAGTGACAGGACCATCTTTGAAATGTCGATTGCAAAACTCCGTAACTGAACTCAATACTGCTGTATCCATCTTTTACCTTAAACTGGTCGTCTGCTGTAAGCTGCTTCACAAGGTCCATCACTCGCCTGCACACGTTGCACGCTGCGTTATTACTCACATCTTGGAAGGAGGCTGAGATCTGAAAGGGGAAAATTAGAGCACAACTTTACTAGCCAAAACTTTCTTGCAATGTTCTCCACCTGGGTTACACAATAGATGGTTGGTTCGATTGTGGCTCAGTTGGGCAACACAAGTTTGTTCTTTAGGTTATCTAACCCAAGGAGACTCTATTGGATAGCGCGGTGCGGAAAGATAAGACTCTGTTGGATAGTGCGGTGCGGAAAGATGAGATTCTATTGGATAGCGCGGTGCGGAAAGATAAGACTCTGTTGGATAGTGCGGTGCGGAAAGATGAGATTCTGTTGGATAGTGCGGTGCGGAAAGATGAGATTCTGTTGGATAGTGCGGTGCGGAAAGATGAGATTATGTTGGATAGTGCGGTGCCGAAAGATGAGGTTCTGTTGGATAGTGCGGTGCGGAAAGATGAGATTCTGTTGGATAGTGCGGTGCGGAAAGATGAGATTCTGTTGGATAGTGCGGTGCGGAAGAGGTACTCTGACTGGACGCTTGGGAGAGGAGGTCTCTACAACCTCCAAGGCGTGAAAAAGCTATCGCTAGCACGGAGATTAAGTGAATGCAGATAAATATTGATGGCCTAGGTCGGGTGCCTTATTCTGGTCATTTCTATTCAAGCCGTTTGGGCAAAAAAGTTTTGGGGCCATTAAGACCATTTTGGTATCCTTCTGACCATTTCATATTAAGTTGCATGCAAAACTCATCAATTGACTTCTTTTCATTTTTTTTTCATTATCTCTGTTTCGCATTTTTGCATACATTTTTCCAATAAAACTTAAGCTCGGTTGACAACACAGTCCCATGTTTTATGGTGTCTTAGAAGCTTTTTTAACAATCATTTCATCATCATTATTGAATTGATTATGATGGCTTGAAAATTGACAGATGCTCCACCGTGAAGAGAAACATTTCAATAATTCTCCAAATATTTTCAAACTTTAAAACAAACATATAATGATGTTGCTCTTTGATACTGTTCGTGAGTTTACGGTTGCAAATCTCAGTGTTTACTTACCATTCCAAGCTGGAGTTTGACTGGGGATATCAATCCCTTTTCTTTGCGCGCCAATGCTCCAATTGAGCCAATGTGAATCTTTAACGCCTTTAGAAGATTTCAGTCTTTATAGTAGTTCCCATTCAAAGAGGCATGTTGGTTTTATTTTTTAACGAATTCTTCCTGAAAAAACCCTCTTTTTCATTTGTAGATTCATTGTATTTTTAATGTATGTTATTTTAATATAGATCTTAAGTTAAGGGTGGCCGCCGACCTTGGTCTATTATACTGTTTATCCTCGTTGTTGTGTAGATCGTAATAATCAGTACTATTAGTGAAGTCTAATATTTTAGGTCGAAGAAACTTAATTTTTTAAAATTTTAGATCAATGTTTACAATGGAAAATTTGATGACATAAACTAACGTTATTATGTCGCCTGTTTATAAGTTTTGTGGTAATTAGAGATGAGTACAGGCTTCCACCTGAAATTTTCCGACAGTTCTTGAGTTACCGAGTAAAGTTTTGAAATGTAAGGTCCTCATATCTATGAATCTGCAAACACATCGATCTTCAGATTTAGTTCTCGTACAAAAATTTATTTTATTACATTTTCTACGTTTTTATAGAAGCCATGCAGGGAATCTAAGATGTGGTTTATGACTTTACTTTTAAAAAAACTGCAATACACAACATAAAGAGGCAAGAACAGACTGCTTTTTTACATTTGAAGTGGTGAAAGAGACTGTAACTGATCAGGAAACAGATCTTTTCCAGATTAAATTATTGATACGGACTGAACAGGAAACAGACCTTTACCAGATTAAATAATTGATAGGGACTGAACTGGAAACAGATCTCTACAAATAGGGACTGAACAGGAAACAGATCTATACAATATTAAATAATTGATAGGGACTGAGCAGGAAACAGACCTTTACCAGATTGAATAATTGATAGGGACTGAACAGGAAACAGATCTCTACAATATTAAATAATTGATAGGGACTGAACAGGAAACAGATCTCTACAAATAGGGACTGAACAGGAAACAGATCTCTACAAATAGGGACTGAACAGTAAACAGATCTCTACAGTATTAAATAATTGATAGGGACTGAACAGGAAACAGATCTCTACAAATAGGGACTGAACAGGAAACAGATCTCTACAATATTAAATAATTGATAGGGACTGAACAGGAAACAGATCTTTACCAGATTAAATAATTGATAGGGACTAAACAGGAAACAGACCTTTACCAGATTAAATAATTGATAGGGACTGAGCAGGAAACAGATCTCTACAATATTAAATTATTGATAGAGACTGAACAGGAAACAGATCTCTACAAATAGGGACTGAACAGGAAACAGATCTCTACAATATTAAATAATTGATAGGGACTGAACAGGAAACAGATCTCTACAATATTATAAATTAATAGGGACTGAACAGGAAACAGATCTTTACCAGATTAAATAATTGATAGGGACTGAACAGGAAACAGATCTCTACAATATCAAATAGTAAGCGACTGAACAGGAAACAAATCTTTACAATATGATTTTTTTTATTAAGACCTATGTGAGCTTCATATGTAGCACTAAAATAAGAAAACTTACATTTAAAAGCATACACAGATGTGTAAGTAAACCAAATAATGTCTTAAAATGCTAATACATAGACATAAAAATATCGTTGTAAGAGATCTCTCTTCCAAAGCGGTGGTAGATCCCAGAAACATTTTATAGAAAGATCCTTTTGAAAGATTAATTTAAATGACCGCTATCAATTGACATATAATATTCACTGGAAACTATAAATGTTTCATCAGTTTTACTTGTGGGTATTTCTTAGTGATGAGATCTGTGACATGATCCATAACAGGCGTTTCTCTGTCTCTGGCCATTTTGCTCAGAAGAGGCTGCAAGTACTTGTTGAGGGCGTTCAGACTGGTGGCCAGGCGATTGGTCAAGCTGCAGTGCAGGGTGTCAGGACCAAAGCAGAGACCGAACATCTCGCAGATCATGGAAGCGTTCTGGACAGAGACAACACGTTAATTGTTATACTTTAGTGGGTTGGAGATCATCTTTCGCAATATATGATAGTCGTTTGTTACTGTGAATTATTGTTTTTATTCCACAACCTCAAGGTGTATTAACAAAAGAATTTCGTTATTATCAAAACAATGTCCGCAAGAAGCTTTTATATTTCCCACATTTCCTCCACCATTTTATACTCCGATTGCCCACTATATTTCTCTAACACCCTCAGTCATGCCAGCTTTTGCTCCCACAGCCTACTCTATTTCTTTCTCCATCATGGTAGCTTCTCCTCTCATTCTTCTTCGTTAGGTGCCTGGTCTGGAACAGACATTGGCGATCATGCTATTCGACCTGTTCTCCTCTAACCTCACAAATCCATTGTTGCTACGCTTGCCTATTGCGCGTGACTTAACACTTTCAATCAAAGTTATTCTCAGTCTGCCTGTACTTCGTTTGCCTTCAATCTTTTCAGTGATCGCTAAGTGTGTGTTCTAAACCCTTGTGTCGGCAAATATAACCTAAAAATTGTAGTTGCCTCGCTCAAGAGTAGCCTTTTTCAGTATCATTTCACTAGATTTCCCGTCCATGATATCCTCATCATTCTTCTGATAAACCTACTGTCTCTAGTTTCTCTGTTTCGTTGTATATAGTCCAACACTCACTTCTATGCATATGTTTTCATTGTTTTCATTTTTGTTTCATACTTATGATTCTGTTTCCTAGTATTGGTTTTATTTTTTGGAATGTATCTTTGGCCATGGCTATTCTTTAATTTATTTCACTTATGTATCTGCCATCTTATATTATCAGGTAACGAAGATACTTGAATTTTGTAAATTGTTTGACTTTTTCGCCTTTACTAACGAGATTGCATTTGGGGTTAGATGGTTTCTTTGACATGATTATACTCGTACATTCCATTTTTTTTTTACATTCAAGATCCATTCTTTAAAACTACAGTATCTAAAAATAACAGTTTTTGGAGTTGTTCATCAAAGTCTGCTATCAAAACTGTATCGTCTACACACCTCACGATAAGATTTTCTCCGTTTCTTTTCAAGCAAGAAATATCATCAAGATTCCCTAAGATCTTTTCACTCTATATGTTAAAAAGATCAGGAGACATTACACATCCCTACGTCATACCTTTCCTCCCATTTCCCACTCTATTTCTCTCACATCCTCAACCACGTCACCTTCTCCTTCCATTGCCCACTCTATTTCTCTCACATCCTCAACCACGTCAGCTTCTCCTTCCATTGCCCAATCTATTTCTCTCACATCCTCAATCACGTCAGCTTCTCCTTCTATTGCCCACTCTATTTCTTTCCCTCCTTAACACGTCAGCTTCTGCTCCCACTGCTCATTCTATTTCTCTTCAACCCTCTATCACGCCAGCTCTGCTCTCTGCCCATTCTGTTTCTCAACACTCACCTCCCATTTCCTCAGTCTTCTCCTATTTTCCACTCTATTTCTCTCGCTCCCTCAATCATGTCAGCATTTGCACTCATTGCCCACTATATTTCACCCATAACTCTCCAACTTCCTTGCCTTGTCTATTTCTTTTCCACCCTCAATCACGTCAGCTCTAATTCACCTCTTTTTTTATTTTCTCACACTCTTCTCCCCCCCCCCCCCCCCCCCC
>BLXT01003136.1:229533-239879 GCA_019648995.1 Plakobranchus ocellatus
TCTCTCTCTCTCTCTCTCTCTCTCTTTCGGTTTCTACTTTTTCGCTAGTTCTATCTATCTATCTATCTATCTATCTATCTATCTATCTATCTATCTATCTATCTATCTATCTGTCTATCTATCTATCTATCTATCTATCTATTTGTTTGTTTGTCTGTATGTCTGTCTATCTATCTATCTATCTATCTATCTATCTATCTATCTATCTATCTATCTATCTATCTATCTATCTATCTACCTATCTATCTATCGATCGATCGATCTATCCATCTATCTATCTATCCATTTATCTATCTATCCATCTCTCTATCCACCTATATATCTATCTATCTATCTATTTAATCATTTATCTATTTATATATTTATCTATCTATCTATCTGTTTGTCTGTCTGCCTGTCTGTCTGTCTCTCTGTCTATTAATCTCTGTGAAACAATTGCTTAAACCGTTTCTCCTTGACGATGCCAGGCTAAGAGAAATCGTTGTTAAGTTGATCTCGACTTACCATGCCTTTGAGCGGGGTGGGTAAGATATCGCAGAGACCCTCTGTGACGTCCTCGATATCGGTCTGCAGGTCGGAACAAAGAAACACCCAGAAAGAGTTAACCATAGAGTATTTCTTGTGGAAGTGTTAATCAAGCATACACGTCTTTCACAATAATTTTCACACATAAAACGAAGTATTTTTGTCATAGGCTTAACCATATTGATGGTTCTTTTTTTCTATTACTTGGAGTAGAGAGCGCAGATCCTGCATCAAATAATTCATCAAAACGTCATGGTAAATTTATTTGCCACTCTTCGATCACCCTCAACAAAATTACATTCATCACAGCGGAATTGAGTTGCCGTTGGCTACGATCGGACAAAAGGTAGTTAGGTAAGTGATGAAACTTATCTCTAGTATTCCCACGACAATATCGACATGCATTTAGTTCGGCGGCCTCACGTTGTGTTCGTCTGCTGCGTAGTGGTGTCATGTGAATGTGATTGACCATGAATGTTTGGAAGACGGAAATTGGTGAGTTTGAAATGACTCAGCAAACTTACATTTACTCAAACCAATAACCGTCTTCCATTACAGGATTTTGTTGATGTAGACAGCTTTTGGCCTCCATTACAAAGAACTTGTTGATGTAGCCAACCCTCGGCTTCCATTTGAAAGAACTTGTTGATGTAGCCGCCCTCGGCTTCCATTCTGGATCGTATTCATGTAATCGAATCTCGGCCTCCATTACAAAGATCTTATTCATGTAGCCAACCCTCGTCCTTCTTTACAAGGATATTGTGATGTAGCCAACCCTCGGCCTTCATTACAAGGATCTTATTCATGTAGCCAACCCTCGGCCTTCTTTACAAGGATCTTATTCATGTAGCCAACCCCCGGCCTTTATTACAAGGATCTTATTCATGTAGCCAACCCTCGGCCTTCTTTACAAGGATCCTATTCATGTAGCCAACCCTCGGCCTTCTTTACAAGGATCTTATTCATGTAGCCAACCCTCGGCCTTCTTTACAAGGATCTTATTNCGGCCTTCATTACAAGGATCTTGTTGATACATTGAACTTCACACCCCATGTAAGAGTATAAGAATTGTTGAGCTAACCAATGTCCGCCCAAGAAGGATCTTGTTGATCAAGTTCACCTCTGCTCTAAATGGCAAAGAAATATTTCAGTGGTTTTAGTCTCATTTAAAAAAAAACATTTGAATGAAATTGTAAAAAAATATGAACTTCACTTACCTTAAAACCTGAGTCTATTATAAGAGATTTTAAGAGACCAATCAGATTTTCACAGAGAGCGCACAGGGGACCTTCATTCGTTTCACTCTACAGAGGCAACCAAAAAAAAGTCAACTTGAAGTGCTAATAACTTTTTACGACCAATCATTTTAAATATCGCGGGTTTTAAAAAAAAACAGATAGAGTCTGTTTTTGCTTAAGCTAAACAATTAATTATTTAGGCCCACGGCAAAATTAATTCACTCGACAGCAAATCGGTGCCAACCCTTGAAATTCTGTTCAAGGTAAGACATGCATACATATATGCATTTATAACCTCGCTTTTTTAAGTCTTCCATTAATAGGCAAACTTAAATACCGATAATATTACAAAGAGTTCCCTTTCTTGCAACTCAAACACATCACCTCTTTTATCACTAACATGACTTAAGCAGTACGTAGGACAAACATTTAGGTCTGTGACCACCAGTTGCGAGCAGAACTTGTTTAAGTCACCGGAGTAAAATATACGCACATCTAAAAAATAGATCTACAAATGTGACTTAGATGTGACAGAGAAGATAAAACAAAGATACTCGGTCCCTTTTTTTTTTACACCGTAATGTGATAAAGGGTGAATATAACAGAGTTGCGTTTTGAACTTCAAAATTAAAGTCTAAGACTTTCAAAGATACTTTATTGGCTAGAAAGTATAAATCATATGTACTTCTCCATAGGTCAGTTTCTAAGCTTGTTTTCGTCAGTAGGTCAGTTTGCAAGCCTGTTCTTGTCAACAGACCAGTCTTTAAACTTGTTTTTGACAAAAGGTCAGTCTCTAAGCCTGTTTTCTGTCGATAGGTCAGAGTCTCTAAGCCTGTTTTTTGTCAATAGGTCAGATTCTCTAAGACTGTCAATAGGTCAGTCTTAAATAGGTCAATCTATCTTGTTTGCAATGTCCACCGTTTGCCAGAGGGTTCAATGTCTAACTAAGTCTGTCGGTTTATCTTCATTGGCTGTCACATCATAAAATAATCATATATCTCGTACTTATTGTTTGTTTTATAGTTACTTATTGTATACCAGAAGAGAATAGACATAGACGATTTATTTCAGTGAGATTTCTTGAACTTTGAGAAAGAAAACTGATTTTGTAACGATACGAGAGAGAAATATAGGGAACTGTCCAAAGTGGTCAGTGCTGTACAGAAAGTTATAATCATCGGCCGTTAATCAACTGCTCAACTATGAACTCGATGTAAATATGTCCGTTATTCCAAGGTGGCTTTAGGAAAGTTACTTTACTTCATTAAATCGTGAGTACAATTTTTTAAAAGCCTTAAAGGTCTTAATAGATCTTTCTTGTATTCCATTAAACAGCAAAAAAAAGGAAAAAATCATCCAAACCTGGAGGGTTTTGGGTTTGATCGCATTGACAGCTCTCTGGATATAGGGCGCCCAGTTCTGCACGATAGCATGACGGACAAGAGGAGTATATTTGGACAGTCCACTCAGCTGAGACTTCACGCGCTTGACCAGTAGTTCGTGTCCTGGTCCTGGAGGTCCACACAAACCTAGAATTGAACACACACTGTCGGTGGCCTGTAACACGAAAGAAACTTTAAAGGTATTTCTCCTGGTACAATTGTAGTTATTGTTCTTCTATTAGTGTCTTTGAACCTATTTGTACACGTGTATCTTCAATCTCTCTATTCTCTCTTCCCAATGTTATTGTTCCTCTCTCAATATCATTGAATCTCTTTCTATATGCGTATCTTCAACGTTTCGAGTCACTTTTTTCCCATTGTTCCCCTACACCTCGTTGCTCGGAACACTCTTTTTCTAGAATTCAGAAGTAATAAAATTCGTATTTTTATTTCAATGTTAATTCTGTAACTGTCTGTGATATTTGAGGAGGAGGAGAACGTTCAAGGAAAGTTATATGTGATGACGGTTATGGAGGCCTATGGTTGTTCCATTGACTTACATCAGTGGGAGAATAAATATACAACGCACATTCATGGAAAGTTAAATGTTATTACAGTTATGTATAGATATATAGATATACCATCGAGCGATTCAAGTATCAGTGGAGTACAAATGTACACTTACAAGTCCGTCACTGAGGAAGTCGAAAAAAATGTCTGCCATTTTGTTGATCTCATCTTTGCACTATAAATTAAAAACAAACAACAACAAAAAAAGTTCATCTCAACTTATGAAGAATAAAAGTCATCTTTTCAGCAGCTATTATTGTTGTTATTATTTTTATTCTTGCTGATGTTGTAATTGATAATGACTTGCACTTTATATCTACTTCCTGAACAAACAATTTCTGGAGATGCAAAGAAAATCATTGATTATTTCATTATCCCACCTCTTTAAAAGTATAGACGTTTATCATTTCTCTCTCTCTGTCTCTCTCTCTCTCTCTATTTCTTTCTCTCTCTCTCTTTCTATCTCTCTTTGCTTCTCACGCACACACACACACACTCACTCTTTTTCTCTTTCCTTGCATTCTATTTCTCTTTCTATCGTTTATATTCACGCTCTCTCTGGCGCGCTCTCTCTAACGTCCTTATCCTCCCATGCCTTTTCCTCTTTCTTTTCTCTCTCTCTTTCTCTCTCTCGAACTATCTATCTATCTATCTATCTATCTATCTATCTATCTATCTATCTATCTATCTATCTATCCATCTATCTATATCTGCTTTTGACCTACCATTCCTCTGAAAGGTGTAGGAAGGAAGGTACAGAGGAGGCCTTGAGAAAAGTTTTCGATGTCCGACTAAAAAAAAAAAAAGAGAAAGAAATCAAGAAAAGATTTAATACAGAATATGGTAAAGATAATCCTCAGTCTTTATCCCTCTTGTTCTTATACCGTAAATAAGGAAAAGATACACACGAAACATAGCACTAATAACCACTATGATCTTCAAGCCCTCTATGCACAAGTTAAGACAGCATGGATGGTAATACGGCAACATCGCAGCAAAACATTATTGGATATTGTGCAGTGTCGCTCTAAATTGGTATAGCTATCATTATTCCTTTAAGTCATTCAGATTTATCAAATTCTCAACCCCAGTTGTCTCATACCTGCCATCCAAGCTGTACATGAAAATTTTGGGGATTTTTTTTATTCTTTACACGCTTTTGTTCCCAACCAAACTGGCCATCACTTGATATCCACTTTAGCAATGAAAAAAAAGATTGAAAAATCATAATCCTTCATTGAGAAAGAATCTCCTTTACTCTATAAGTGTGATGATGAAATATTGGCCTAGTCATTTTTATAATCTGAATAGTGAAATAACGGGTTCGATCTAAAACAAGAACATGATTCTTATGTCGTACCTTAAAACTTGGATCTGTGAACAGGGACTTGAGTTCTCCGAACACAGTTTCACAAAGAGCGCATAGAGGTCCATCGTCTCCCAGATACTGCAGGTGAAGCAATGTTCGACAGATTACATTGGTCAAACTTCCCTCAAATTAGTAAGAGAAATAATTACAAGATCCACGATTGGGGATTTATTTAGTACTTTTACATAACAAGTTAAAGGGGTAGGAAATGGGAAACGGCATCTGAGAGTACACACAATTGTTTTACAGGCAGGCAATAATGGAATCATACCTCAGGCAGTTTGTCATCGATCACATCAAGCAGGTTATGGATGTCAGGTCGCAAATTATCTTTCACGGTGTGACGTACCAGAGGTGTGTACTTGGACAGAGTTTGAAGGTAAGAGGTCATGCGCGTGAGAAGTAAGTCACGTGTGTCACGCGCTGGCCCTGAAGGTCCACACAAGCCGAGAATTGAACATAGACTGTCGGTGGCCTGATGGGGGAAAGCAAAAATGCGCTAAGACTTACACATAGCTCTCCACTACTGATCTCAACAGTACAAACTTCTACCCCTTCATTTCTCTACACAGTATGGGTGCAGGCGATTCTAAAACTGCATCAGAAAATTTAGTTCTTCATTTTCCTACACAGTATGGGCGTAGGTGATTCTAGAATTATATCAGAAATTTAAGCTCTTCTTATTTCCTTAAACAGTATAAGCGCAAGTGATTCTAAAATTGCATCAGAAAATCATCTATTCTTTATTCCCCAACGCAGTATGGACGCACGTAGTTCTAGACTTACATCGGAAATTCAGCTCTTCTTCATTCCCTTACAAAGTATGGTAGCAAGCGATTCTTGAATTACATCGGAAATTCAGCTCCTTGTCATTCACCTACACATGTCTATTTCTTCCATTTTCCTCTCTGTTTCCTTGTTAATGTCAAACAATTACCCCTTTATACTATTGTATAGTATTGACCTTACATATGATATTCATTACCATTATTTTGGCGTCCATACTCATCGTTCTATTTCTCAGCGTTGTTTTCTTATTTTGATAGTATCTTTCGCTGTATCTATTCTTTCTCTTAGTTTACTTGTGCATCTACTTTCTAATGTTAGATCGGATAGCTAAGGCATTTTACATCATCGCCATCCTCATTGTTTAAAGATTAAGACATAAAAAAAAGATAACTTGTTACTCACCAGCTCTTTCTCGAACACCTCAAAGATCATGTCTATTATCGATTTCACCTCGTCCCTGCACTGATACAAGAGAGCAGCGGTATAAAATCTTATATTATTTAGAAAGTTTATACAGCCAAATGATGCATAAAGAAACTGTTGATAACTACTGTCGGCTATACATAAATCTGTACAGAGAAAAAATATTGAAACGTTCGTTGTTTTTATCATTGTATTATAATTTTTTCGTTTTTCCTGTAATTAACCTCTCTCTCTTTCTCTCTCTCTCTCTCTCTCTCTCTCTCTCTCTCTCTCTCTCTCTCTCTTTCCCTTCCTCCTCTCTATCTGTCCCCCGTCTCTCTTTTCGTCTCTCTCTCTCTCGCTCTCTATCATACATGTATTAAAAACAATTATTGCAGAGACAACACATTGTGCGAACTTGTTAAAATACACTGTTCAATTTGATTGAACTATGAGTTTTGCACCTCTAAAGACCGCTAATGCATTCCTAAGTAGTTCAACTGGTTCTCTTATACTCACTAGTCCACCGAAAGGGGTAGGCAGGTACGAGCAGAGCAAGGCCTGGCTAAACTCTTCTATGTCAGACTGAAAAAAAATAAGAATGATAAACATTCTGTTTCAGTTCTAATGTTAAAATAATAATGTATTTAGATTGTTTCCTATTTATAATGCTGACAATATAGCTATTTTTAAATTTATAGCCACACATTCAATCGCTATCAGTTATAAGAGTCAATGCTTGTGCATTTGTGCTCTACTGTTGCCGTTTTCTTTTCCTTGAACTTTTACAACTACAATTTTTACAAGGTTTGATTTATATATTTATTTAAAGATTTATATGAACTTTATATTACTTTCTGCTCTTAATGTTAAGAGCTGTATTTTCTTATATCTTTCCGCTCCAAAAAAGCGCAAGAGAGGCACATCCCACTACCGAGTCCAGAGGGATAATCCATTCGACACCATTTATCCAGCATGGTTGTGCTCAGCCTCATTACAATGTTTACTTTGTTAGTATTATTCTGACTATTCTTCTCTAAATTCGTGCAAGAAAGCAGAAGTACTAAAGGATTATAATCAATAGTACAGCAGCAGCACCAACAGCAGCAGCAGCAGCAGTAGTAGTAGTAGTAGTAGTAATAGTAGTAGTAGTAGTAGTAGTAGTAGTAGTAGTAGTAGTAGTAGTAGTAGTAGTAGTAGTAGTAGCAGCAGCAGCAGCAGTTTTAGTAGTAGTAGCAGCAGCAGTTGTAGTAGTAGTAGCAGCAGCAGCAGCAGCGGCAGCAGTTACAGTAATCGAAGTAGCAATGGTAGCAGATGAAGTAGCAGCTGTTGTTGTAGACAGATAGTGGTATATGACTGTAATCATGGTACTATCCTCTTTGTTTATGCAGCACCATTGTTTAGTTTTTCCTCTTGTGATGCGTCATACAAAAAAGCCAATGAATCACTCAGTTGAATTTACGAAAGATTCAATAATAATAATAATGAGGATGATAATGATAATAACAATAATAATGATGATAACAAAAATAATAATAATAATAATAATGATAATAATAATAATAATAATAATAATAATAATAATAATAATAATAATAATAATAATAATAATAATAATAATAAACTGTTAGTCGCGAACTCACCTGCAGCCTTTTGTCTGTAAGGAAGGCATCCATCAGGCCCGTGACTTGCTCGCACAGTGCACATACGGGGCCTTGCTTAAGGTCAAAGTTCATGTGCAGTTTCTGATGAAGTAGAGTAAAAATATCTTACTTTTTTTTTTTCTTTCCAAGCATGAAAAAAAAGATTTTATCGATGAGGTTTTGTTTTGTTGGGGGTTTTTTTGGTAGTGGTTTGTGTTTATGTGCTTTTTTATGGGAATTTTTTTGAAAATGCGAGATTTACATTTAATCAAGTTCAAATTCTAGAGTAGATGGGGAGATTGAGTAGCATGGATCAGAATTCAATATATTGGCAGATTGTGTAGCATGCATTATAATTCAATATATTGAAAAATTGTGTAATATAATCCAAAATTTGTTGGATTGGAAGATTCTGTAGCATAGATGCGAATTCCTTAGATTGGAAAATTGTGACGCATGGAACAAGATTTTTTTACATTGAAAGGTTGTGTAGCAAAGATCCCAATTTGTTAGATTGGAAATTTATATGGCATGGATCAGAAATCCTTAGATTGGAAGATTGTGTAGCAAAGATCAGAATTTGCAGGGAACAATCTCCAATTTTGGCTCTAGATTGTTTAAAAAATGTATTATGAACAAATCTAAACGTCACAGTTATAACGTCAAACTGCATCTGTCGGACAATAAAACTTGTGAAATTAAAAAAGGCAAAGGCGAATCTTCAATTTTAATTGGATTTACCAAAATCTGATGAAAAACCAAGAGACAAAATCGCTGTAGCTGTGTAAAACAAATATGAGACTAAACAACATCTGAGAGAAAGAAGAACTATGGTCAGAAATGAAAAATTCACTTAATGAAGTCATAGAGAAAAACCTTTCCACGAAAAGATACAAAAAGAGCATAAGAAATAGATTCACAAAGAAAAAAAATATTAAATTTGATGGAAGAAAGACACAAATAAACAAATGAAGAAGTTTATACAAAAAAGAAAGATCAAGATAAAACGTAATGTGGCAAAAGAAAAACAGACAGGAAATAGAGCAAAGGCTAAATATAGACATTGATTCATGCATGCTAAAAGTAACGATGTGGGTGGTTAAAAAAAATTCAGTGCGATAGCTCCGGCTGTATCAAATCAAAATATGGAATGTTAATAGGAAAGAAAGAAATATTAAATAGATTCAGAGATTGGAAGATGCAGTAAAAGATAAAAGCGGTGAAAAACCTGAAATATGGAAAAACTTACAAGGTCCAACTATTTTTAAGGAAGATGTAAAGCAATAAAGAATCTGAAAATTAGAAAAGCTACAGGAACAAATAGCATACCAGTAGGAATAACTACAGCATAAGACAATTTAAGAGCAGATCTGACAACAAAGCTCCTATATGTAATATATGACAGTGATACATTTCCTGGAGATCTTTGTTTTTATAGTACTGCCTAAGCCACCAGGGACAGCAGATCGTGAATTCAAAGATCAGTTAGTTTAATGAGCCATTTTACAAAAATCCTGTTCCGCGTTTTCATGCATAAAATGCTCAAAAGTCTCAGACCAAAAAAGTACTACAATAAAAAAACAGTTTGGCATTGTGAGAGATAAAGAGACTAGAAACGCAATATTCACTTTGTCAATGTTTATGGAAGGGTGTACAGAAATTCACACAGACCTCCATCTCTGATTCGCTGATTGTTCTAATATTTTTGACAAAGTAAAGCATGAAAAGCTGTTTGACATTTTAGACAAATTAGACATTGATGGAAAAGATCTGACAGTAATTAGAAATCTGAAGTGAGATGAAAGTGATCTGAAAGAATCAAAGGACAACAAAGTGATTTCAAATCCATTAAAAGAGGTGGAGGCAGGGATGTTTAATGTCTCCTGATTTTTTAAATTTATATTATGAAATAATCTGGAAAATTTGGATGACATTTCTGGTTTAACAGTAAATGGAGAGAATCTTACTACTCTCAGGTATACAAATGATACAGTTTTAACAGCAGAATTTGGTGAACAACTTCAAAAACTTTTAGATGCTGTCATTTTAGAGAGCGAAAGAATCGGCCTGTGTTTGGTTGTAAAAGAAAAGGAATTTTTAATCGTCTCCAAAAAATCTTCACTCTCGTTAGCAAAGGGAAAAAAAAAAAACAAGTTAGAAAACTAAAATATCATAGGTATTTGATAACGTGAAACGTTAGATCCACAAATTACATTGGAAAAGGAAAAGCCATAGCAAAAAATACATTTCAAAAAATGAAACTAATAGTAACAAATACAAAGATGAGTGTAAACACCAAAATAAGGGCAATTAAAATATCGTTTGAAGTGGCGACCTTTAGGGATGAGTGAGAGCACAACATTATAATTGTTATCGATAATATGCTTTCCTCTCTCTCTCTCTCTCTCTCTCTCTCTCTCTCTCTCTC